>JAACYQ010024362.1:0-20077 GCA_011075105.1 Heteronetta atricapilla
AAAAAACACTGTGCTACACAGCAGCTGGGAGAGTGAGAGACTCTTTTGCCTTTGTTTTCTCCTCTGCTTCTTCCTTCACTTCAGTTGTAGCCAATTTGTTTGGAGAAAGTTTCGTTCGGAATCGCAGAAGTGGTAATGTGCGAAGAGATGCTGTAAACACAAAAGGAGAAAACCTCTCAGGACATCAGGCACAGATCTGCTCTGCAACGTTATAAGCTAGTTGAGGTATACCTGTGGTTCCTTCTGAGACCTGTTTTCCAGAAGATTGCAAGCCCTCTGACACCAGATCCCATCTGACCTTTGATATCCACAGTGCTACATTACTCCTTTTGGTCTGAGCTTTCTACTGCTGCAGCAAGTCCATTCCCTCTGAACAGTGGAGGTTTTGCGGGGAGACACATTTTGGTGCCAAACAATCTCTTTTGGGGCAACAATTTCTTGGAGCTGCATAAATGGTTTTTAATCACAGGCTTTCTATCCTGGTGCATTCAACTCAAGCACGTTTTATCTGTGACGTTCATGAGGAATTAAGAATGAGGAGTTCCCAGCTTTAGAGGAGAAGCAAAGTTTTGGCACAGCTTGGTAACCTTTTTGCATTGTTCTCTGCATGATTTTTCTCATCAAATGGCAACATGGTGATTCAAAGGGGTATGCCGAACCCCTCAGTCTCCCGCAACTCAAGACAGAGTTTGTTATTCACAGTGCTAGTGGACTTGCCAAATATTTATTCCCTCCTGCACAAACAAACCCATAAAATGGAAGAGAGGCACTCCTTGGCATGTAATGCAGGGGAAAAACATTTTTCAGCACTATCTTGTTCAAAATGTGTCCCTTGAGATTTACCAGGAGGGTAAACAGAGGCATACAGGGTGCCTCTGCTATCCCAGGCATCTCACTGTTACCTGAGTCCCAAGCACCCCCCAGTGAGGACAACAGGGAAAGGCACAAACCTCCACCAGCAATCAGTCATTAACATTACCTTGTGCATTAAGTGTCTCTTCCTCTGCAAGATGCTCCCTAGCAAGCCGAGGTACCGCCTTAATCTCAAACCTGGAAATAGGAAGAAGGCACCATTCTGTGAAAAGGGCTCCTTTGCCAAATTAATGTCAAGGTATCTGTGGAGAGTCCAACACATGCCCTAAACCATTCAAACAGAGCAGTGCTGGCCTCAGGAGCAGCTCAGCAGCCCCTAGCTAGACAGAGGTTTGGGTTTTTATTTTGCCTCAGTGCTCCTGTGTCATCCTGACACAAGAAGGCATTTCAGAGTTCCTTTGTCTGACACGAGTTTCACAAAAGGCATGGAAACATCACAGACGGAGGACAAGCATAGATCTGGTCCTTGTTCCACCTGCTAAGAGATCCTGTCCATGTTGCATTCAAAACAACAGAAATATCAGGATCTTACTTCTTTTAGATATTTCGGCAGTTTAAACCACATAAAAGAGAAGAAGCAGATGAAACATTAGGTGAGTTGCTTCAATGCCTCTGCAGAGCAAACCAGTTGCCTCTGACTGGAGTAATGGTAAATGCAGAACACAGTAACTGGGGATGATGCATAAGTCCAAGCTAAGCAAAAGCAAGGATTAAATTAACTGCAAAACAGTAATTTGAAAGAGCACTACCGAGCACATGTGAGTGTGCACAGAGAAGGGCTGAAGGAACAAATATACTCACTGAGGGAACAGGTGGGCACGCCCAAAATGGCTTGGAAAGAGGGCAGTTTCTGTGTCCAGTCTGACCAACTTTTTCTGCAGCAGGGATACAAACATCTGACATGAGTCCAAGGAAATGATCTCAACATTCACAAAGGCCTTTTGATAGCTCCAGGAATTCACTGCCTCTCAGGAAACTTCTTGACAAGTGCCTCAGCCAGTTAAAACACACTGCACAGCACATAATCTGCTAGGGTGAGGAACACTGCTGACCTTTTCACAAGGACTGTAGTTAACAGCCTCAGCCTGTGAACAAGTCAATGGAGCAAACACAAGGGAAGGCCCATTGTGAGCCTCGGCTTCCAGCTGCTGCTTTCAGTGGGCTCACTTGCTTTAACTATTTCTGAATGCAGTGCAAATGGGTCAGAGCTAGTTTTATCCCCAGAGTTTTTCATAGGAGTCAGAGGATTGCATTGGCAGTGTGGAGGAACACAGAGACCAGACCTTTTCTGCTGGGTCAGGAGAACTACACCAACTGCCTGCCTGCAGCCAAAAGGGCCTGGTGTCCTTGTGCCTCAGCCTCACGCCCGCAGTGGGGGGAACATCAGCAGCCTAGCCGCTGCTTTGGCTTTTTTCCTATTTATGGCGAGGCCCTTCCAGTGCCATCCTTTGTCCAGCAACAATACAACTGCACTCATTGCCAGCAGTCATACAGCAAATAAAAGAAAGAAAACAGAAAGCTTTCACTGCGATGGATTATGCGTAGCTCCACTGTCCTGGCAGCTCACAGCTGCCAGCAGGGCTCAGTGCCCCCAGCCTTTGATGGGATTTCAAACCCTCTCTAGGAAGGACTGCAGAAACAATAAACTTACAGCGACCAGCTTCTCTACCACGTATGTGGACTTGTTGAGACTGTATAAAAACTCTTCAGAAAATGTCATTTTCACTTTTTGCCCTCGGATAGCAAGAGTTCCAACATCCTTTAACGTGAAGTCCGTGTCTTCCCTATTTGTGAGGATGCGGTAGAAGTATTGCAAGGTCTCCTCCAAACAGCTCTGCACTATTTCCTTGGTGTAGGGAACGTTCAGGCGTATATTCTCATAGCTCAGCACTACTATCTTCATATCATCTGGAAAAAATGAGGAACAATGCAACTTGCACTGCCGTTGAGCAGATTCAAAGTGCCAGGAGCTTCCAGCTAAAACATGCTGCTGTAGGCTGTCTAAGCCTTGTACGACTCCTTGAAGCAGCTGATGGATGCTCCCCCTCAAGACAAATTGAAACCAATCCACCAATGTACCAAGTGCACAGCTGTGACTCCTCAGCCCAGAGATAGGACCCAATGACCTCAGCCGTCTGCAGAACACAGGAGGAGGAGGAGGCAAAAAGGATGTGGCTGGTTCCCATGCAAAGAGCCCAGGCTCAGTGCACTCCTGGTCTGGGGAGACCTGTCTCGCACTGAGACAGGCAAGCACAAGAACTTTTCCAGACAGTTCTCGACAGTCTCTGTGGCCTTCAAAACTGAGGAGCAAATGTCTCTGCTTTGGTACCAGAGCCCTTGTCCTGTTTTCAGTTAGGACAGAGTTAATTTTACTCCTAGTAGCTGCTAGTGTGCTATGTTTTGGATTAGGATTAGAAGAGTGCTGATAACATGCTGATGTTTTAATTGCTGCAGAGCAATGCTTGCACTAAGCCAAGGACTTTTCAGCTTTTTGCTCTGTCCTGCCAGCGGGCAGGCTGGGGGTGCAGCAGGAGCTGGGAGCGGACTGACCCAGGACAGCTGACCTAGTGAGCGAACAGCTGTGTGGTGCTTAGCTGCTGACCAGGTTAAACCACAACAGCCCTTCACCCTGGGGGCTGCCCAACCGAAGTTCCTATCCAGGAGCAGCTGGGAGTCATTGGAAAGAGAAGAACCACCCCAAATGAAGCACCAAGCTCTTAGTGCTGCACACGTCTCATCCATGGCACACTGTGGCCAAAGCAATGGCAGCAGTCGACAGAAATTACAGCAAATCTCGCCGTTGATAGGTTTCTATGCCAACCATCTTTTCTCTCTCTCAGGGCATTCTGATGGCATCTGAGTTGTCTATCAGCACTTCTAAACAGCAATCAGCATAACCCCTTAATATATGTACACATGGGAAAACAAGAATTTAATTGGTATTCTTACCAGGAACACGTACACAACGGTGTTTCATCTTACGAATCTGTTTAAGAGTCTCGGACAGTAAAAACACAGGTCTATGAAATGTGAGCACCTCGCCATTTTCAAAGGATTTCCATTTTTTAATATGGAATGTCCCCAGTCCTGTTACAGTGACGGCCTGAGGCTGGTAAAGAAAAGAAGGGGAAGCATGTTTAAGTTGGAAAACAGAGTGAGGACTTGGGACATCTTGCAAGGGGGTGCCCTGTGCCCTGTCCACTCCAAATGTGGCATGGGGTAAGATGGGGGAGTTGGGAAAGCTCATGAGAAGACCCACATTCTCAGGGCATTTTCTCTCCCTTTCCTTTGCCCCTCAAGAAAATATGCGGTGAAGTAAAGCAGGTGGAGGAGGTCTAGCCCATCCTTCAGCTAGGTCCCTTCCAGCAACTGGGGATAACCCTGGAAGCATCCCCAGCTGTCTGTTTGCTCTCTCCACTCTGAGAGCGAAGAACAGAGAAGCCCCAGCAAGTTCTGAACATATTTTCCTACCATTTTATATCTTTGATATAAATACTTGAATTTTTGTTTGGTTGGTTTTAATTATAAGGATTTCAATTTATGGAGAAACTGGTCTTTGGCACACTTGGGGAACATCTGTATGTGTCAGTGCAGCTCTGGGAAGAGCAATGGCACTTGCTGGCACAGGGCTGCCAAGACTTACTGAAGCCATGGGGAGGGGTAGGGTGCAGTCCTACCTTTGTCATGAGCAATTGCTGAACCCGTTTGGACACACCACCCCAAATCGTGGTGACATCTGGAAAGCAAGGGGAGGACATGTCAAGCTCAAAGTCAGCAATTCCATGGCCCATCAGCACATTTCTTAACAAGGTATTTGCAGATGCAGGCATGATCTAACACAGCTCCCAGGATGAATTCATCTGTGACTCTGGCTGAATTTTTGACTTATATAGGTCTAACAGCTCTGCCACGCTCCAGGAAAGGTCTGCAGCTGCAGGAGTTATTAAATAGGTTTTGGACAAGGGAATGCAGCCTGTAGGCATCTGAAATGGGAAGGCCTCTCTTAGCCCTAAGCCTTTTCTGAGAGCCATGAGGCACAGGAGGCTGCAGCAAGAAGCCACAGGCAGGGAGGGGCTCAGCTCCTTCATGAGAGGCCTTGTTGAAAAGCTGAAAAGTCAGCAGATTTCCTCCTGACACGTGGATTTCTGGCAGTTTCTTGGGAGCCCATCAGGAACTGCAGGAATCTCAGCCTTCTTCCAACCGTGCACTCATCTTTCCCTTCAGAGTCAGATCTCCACGTGTGACCCACCAGCAAGCGGAACCCAGCCACAGGACTGCCACCATGGACAGGGCAGGATGTCACACACACAGCAACCTTGGGGCCTCCCCCACACACAAGGACCTCGCTTTCCACAATCTGTAGAGTTCATATTAGTCTATAGCTACACTCAGAAGAGGTCTCAAAAAAAAAAAAAAAAAAAGAGGCCTTACCATTGATAGAAAGCTTCTTCAGTGTGGGAAATGTGACCTGGGCGCAGCCCTCAATCTCACTGCAGCGCTCAATGTTGGTGATTAGCGCTTCCAAGTCTGTCATGATTCTGCTTTGGGTCCGCACGTGAGGCCAGAGAGTGAAAGATTTGTGATGTTTCCTACTAGGAAATACTGTCTTTTTGATGTCCTCTGTGCTTCACCAAATAGCTCCTGCACCGTCGTACACCTCCCTTTGTCCTCTGAGACTCTGAGCTACAGGAGAGACTTCTCGTGTCTTCCAGAGAAAACTGGATGCAAGAGCCTCCTCCAATGCCCGAGCTCACTGAGGCACTGACAGAGAGGGCCTGGCACTGTGGCATAAGGGGAGCTCCCATTGTGATGCAGAGGTGACCTCATTGTGACGCTCTGTGACTTGCGCTCAAGCCAGAGGGGTGCAGAGCTACTTCTTAACACAGCCCCTGCAGCCCAGCCAACTTGTTGGGCCCTGCAGCAAGATGGGGGTTGCATGTTAGGAAACTGCTCCCCCCTACACACACCCTCTCCTCACTCCCCAGCAAGGCTGTGGGACAGGAAGAGCCTCTGAGATGCCACCAAAAGGGGGACACTGGGTGCCCTGGTTTCAGTTAGGACAGAGTTAATTTTCCTCCTAGTAGCTGGTAGGGTGCTATGTTTTGGATTTAAGATGAGAAGAGTGCTGCTAATGCTGATGTTTTAATTGTTGCAGAGCAGTGCTTCCACCAAGCCAAGGACTTTCCAGCTTCTCGCTCTGTCCTGCCAGCAGGCAGGCTGGGGTGCAGCAGGAGCTTGGATGGGACAGACCCAGGACAGCTGACCCAAGCTGGTCACAGGGGTATTCCATAATTCCATACCATCTGACGCCATGCTAAACAATACATAGGGGTGGCTAGCCAGGGTTTGGGGACTGGCTGCTTGGGGATAGGCTGGGCATTGGTCAGTGGGTGGTGAGCAATTGCACTGTGCAGCACTTGTTTCGTACACATTATTATAAGTAGTACTATTATTGAAGAGAATGAAGACACAGACTCTGTGATAGTCAAAGAATGGAGACCCTTTATCATTTCAATGCCAGATCTTATATTTCGTTCTGAGCCAACCCATCCTGCAGGAGGCTAGCAAGCACGGTTACAGGCTTCTGATTGGTGCATTCCTTTCGATCATGTGTAGGTCATGTGGGAGCCTAGAAACTTCTTCCTTCAGCTTGCGTGCCATTCTATGCCCTTCTTAAGCCTTAGTGCACCGCCAGATCAATCAATTCTAGTTTATCACCAAACAGGTCACCAATATATTATTACTGTTTATTATTATTATTTTCCTGTCTTAATAAACTGTCTTTATCTCAACCCACAGGCTTCACTTTCCCGTTTCTCTCCCCCATCCCAGAGAGGGAGGGGGAAGGGTGAGCAAAGGCCGTGTGGTGTTTAGCTGCCAGCAGGGTCAAACCACAACAGTCCTTGTGACACCCAATGTGGGGCTCAAAGAGTTGAGATGTGACAGATCTGACCAGAGTGTGTTAAACCAAAACTGGTATTAGACCTACTTAATAGTTGCTAGTCACAATGTTGACTGCTTTAATCTCAAGTCTACTGTGCCTGTTTTCCAAATTGAGTTTTATAGCACGTTACTTTCTGTATGTGCTCCCTGTTGTGCTGTTTATCCTTTCTGGGCCCTGGTTTAAGATCGTTTTGATACTGTGCGGTGTAACAATGGCTTATGATATGATGAAATTTCTGGTCATGACTCTGACCTGGTATTTGTACTTGGCACTGTCGTTGACTCTATACTTTGGAAACCATATCTTGGAAACTTAACAATTACACCTACTGCCTTTTTTCATCAGGGAGCCAATCTGTGAAGGGGACAGGGGAAGGTATTTTTTCCCACTTGTTCACTCTCCCTTTCTCCTTCACTGCCCTCTTATCCTCCAAGCTAGCTATGATAGCTCTCCAAGGTGTTGAATATCCTTGGGATACTCCAACCAGTATGTTCTTGTTATTATGTCTCCTGAATGTGCTTTGGGTTTTGTTTAAGGTTAAACAACTACTTAGGAATCTGATCCAGAGATCTGTCCTGAGGCGGGATAGTTGTGAGTGTCAGGGAATGTGAGAGGATATGGGCAGGTTTCTAGAGCAGTGGGCACCTCAGATGTTTTGGAAATTCACCCCTGAACAACTGCAAAATCCTAAAAAACTGGTAGAATGCTTGAAAACAAGGTGTAATGACTCTGGCAGTTCCAAAGTGACACAAATCACTGTAGCGTGCTGGGGTCAGGCCTATGCCTATTGAGCTGCAATTGATGCTACTATCAACCTAGTGACAGACCCTGCAGGCACTCCAAGTCCAGTGACAGGCCCAACAGCCGCTCCAACCCCTACGATGGACCCTGCAGCCCCCGTAGCCCTTGCAACCTCTCCAGTCCCTGCAGCCGCTCCTGTTCCAGCTCCTGCAGCCACTCCAGATCCTGTGGCTGGGTCAGAGAAACAAGCTGTAGCAGTGCAATTTGCCCCTGTAGACAAGTTGAGAAAAAGGCATAGAGATTCAGGTCATTTTAGAATGCAGAGAGTCTTCTGCTAGGTCTAGGTATAGAGAAGACGAGGCTGGGCCATCAGAGATGCAGGAGGATGAAGATGAGGATGTTGAAAAATCAACAGTAATTACCCTAAACCTATACCAGCGTGAGCTACGAGATGTGCGAAAAGATTTTGGTCGCTGCATAGGTGAGCAGCTTGTCACTTGGCTGCTCCGGTGCTGGGACACCAGAGCCAATTGTGTGGAATTAGAGGACAGGGAAGCCAGGCAGCTGGGATCCCTTGCTAGAGACATTGCCAAAACGATTGGAGATGGAGCATGATCTTACAGCCCCTGGAGACGTCTCCTGTCAGCTGTGAGGGAAAGGTATCTCTTCAAGGAAGAACTTATATGTCTACCAGGCAAGTGAACCACTATGGAGAAGGGAATCCAGTATCTGAGGGAATTAGCCATACGGGAGGTGATTTATGAGGACCTAGACAACGGCCAAGTATCCACTGATCCAGATGAAGTCAAGTGTACATGACCCATGCGGCAGAAGTTTGTATGGAGTGCACCATCATCATATGCCAGCTCATTGGCAATAATGGCCTGGAAGGAGGATGAGGAACCCACATTGGATGAAGTGGCTAAACAACTCCAGCAATATGAAGAAAGTATCTCCTCTTCCTTAGAAGCCTGTGTCTTGGGTGTGGAGAAGCTTTCTGAAGAGTTCTACCAGGTTAGAGAGAATTTATCTTCCTCCCCACCTGAACAAACTAGTGTCTCAGCTATCAGGGGTATGCGTTCATCCACACATGGAAGACGATATCAGGGATACACAGATACACAGCCCGTGCCACCCTGTGGTTTTACCTATGTGACCATGGAAAGGACATGAGAAAATCGGATGGAAAATCTACCTGACCCTAGAGGCACGCATACGTGAGCTGCAAAAGAAAACAATCAGGAAAAGGGGGTTCTCTGAAAAGTTTGCTGCTCCTTTGAACACAGAAACAAAGATTGTGACCAGGACTAGAGGGGCCCTGCCTCCAGCCAGGGCGAGGAAAGGGACAATCGAGTTTATTTGACTGTGTGGATTCGTGTTGGCCGTGGCCATGGTGATTGTGTGGATATGTGAATGTAAATTCTTGGCAGAGGGGTAGAAAAATATGTTTCAACTGTTGTTTTTTTCAGGTATGTGGGGAGAACACAGTGGTTTTGAATATTTTGGCTATTATTCAGAACAATATGTGGAGGGAGACAGATGTGTTTGGTTTTTTACTGCAATGGCTTCAGAAGCAAGAGGGGAAAAACACTTTATCTGGGAGCTGAAGAAGGTGTAATAATCACAGGATAGGTTTCTAAATGGCATGTCTTTTGGAGTTGTCCTGTAGTCCTGAGGTTTTGTTTTGTTTCATTTTGTTTTTCCCTTTTTTAAAGGGAAACTTTTTAAAACCTTTTATTAAGGTTTTACTCTTAATATTCACCTCCTTCAGCAAAAGTGAGAAATGTGTTTTTATTTTGTGCAGTGTCCCGGGACCTCCAAACTCTGCTAAGAATGATGAATACCTTGAACAGTACCAATGTCATGACCGTGGAGGTAAGGAGAAAGCAAAAAGATCAAAAGAACATGAACTCATTTCAAAAGAAAATGGTTTCTACATCAAAGAGTCTTGTGAGACTGGTGAGAAATTGCGGCAAGCTTCCTCTCTAAAGCCTGACACTGAATGTAGTTCTAAAAACCTTTCCTCCTTAGCTATTACAGATAGATGCCAAGATACAAAGGATGAGACTTAAAAAACTGACAAAGAGCATAACCAAGGAAAGAGGGAACATTCTCATACTGAAGAGAAGGAGAGTCAAAAAGATGGTCATTCTAGCAAGAGAAGGTGCTCTCGGAGTGTGGAAGCTGTTAAGCAAAAGCGTCACAAGCAGGGGTATTGTGAGGGAAGCAAGTAAAGATCTTTCCATAGTGAAAGAAACAGCCCCGGTAATGGCAGAAGACCAGAAAAATATTCAAAATACAGATCTCAAGGCAGGGGAAGATCAGAACAAGATAGCAATACATAGTACCATTCCAAAGGGGAAAGAAGTTGGAGCAGAGAAAGATACTATCAAGATGAACCACGGAGATGGAAAAAATGTAGATATTACAATGATTACCATTCACCTCATGCAACAGGAGACAGGAGAGAGAAAGTTCTCTCATGGTGACACAGACTCTGACCAATTGACTCAAACTTACTACAGCAGGTCACATAAGTGTTATCATTACAAAAGCAGATGGCCTCATGGTTCCCTCTTGAGAGAGGAAGATGTACATCACTTTAGCACACCCAGAGCAGACTTACATTGTTGCTCAGTACCTCAGCAACATTTTGGAAAACATTCTCGTGAAAGACATGCACCTCTCCAAATGAGACAGCTCATTTGGAGAACTGTCGCCAGAAAAGTGAAAAACAAGGAAACAGAAAAAGACAATATACTCATGCAGAAGGTAGTGAAAGTGAAATAGAAAGGGAACGCAGATAGAGAGAAAAGGATCTTTTAAGTGAAAAATGAAAAAAATAGAAAAAGTTCTAGAAGAAAAAGAAGTCTAAAGATAAACAAGGAGAGAAGGATTCCAAATAAGCAGGGATTCCAGCATAATCAGCATATTTTTTCCTAATTCTTTTCCAGGTGCTTCTCATGTCTTCCTTTTTTTTTTTTCTTTTTTTTTTTCATAGTTTCTAAGTTATTTAGATAGCATAACCTGGCTGGGGATCAGATTGCAGAGCAGCGCTTGCACTAAACCAAGGACTTTTCAGCTTCTCCCTCTGTCCTGCCAGCAGGCAGGCTGGGGTGCAGCAGGATCTTGGAGAGGACAGCCCCAGGACAGCTGACCAAAAATGGTCAAAGCTGGCCAAAGGGGTATTCCATACCATATGATGTCTTGCTGAGCAAATAATAGGGGGCGGCTGGCTGGGGTTGGGGGGACCACTGCTCAGGAATCACCCCAAAATGTGAATGGAGGGGTCCTGAGAGCATCTGGTGGCAAACAGAGGGCTCTGGCACATCCCTAGAAGCAAACGGGGGCACCAGAGTGTCACTGACAGGAAAGGGAACACTGGAACATCCTTTATCTTGTTCCCTGTCTCAAGTCCTCGCTTTTCTTTATCCTAAGCAAATTCTTTTGCTTATAACATTCCTTCTTGATTCCACGTTTTCATAAAATTCTTACCAGTTTCTGCTTGGTGCTTGATTTGATTACACTTACAGGTTTCATAATCATCTAGTCCTTTCATACAGCACCAAAATGCACGCTGTGGCAATACACAGGTGAAGAATACTAGTAAAAGCAAGATCAGTATTCCTACTAACAATTGCTTAAGCCAAGAAAAGTTGGGTAACCAAGAGGTCAGTTTGTTCCATAATTCTCGAACCCACGAGGTGTCATCTTGAACTACCTTATGTAAGATCTTGGTCTTTTCCCAAATATTCTTGAGATCAGTCTCAATTTGTCCTGCCTCATTTATGTATGTATATACAGCAACTAATATTTATTAAAGTGCAAACTCCCCCGCTTGGGAGACTAATCAAAGGTCTAGTACCTAAAACGTTCTTACTGATTTGTTGTAGTTGCTTGCCCCAAACTGCTAAGATGGAGTTATTTTCCTTCCAAGTAGCTGTTAATGTGCCGTGGTTTTGATTTAGCATAATAATCATGTTGATAACATGCTGATGTTTTAATTGTTGCAGACCAGTGCTTGCACTAAACCAAGGACTTTTCAGCTTCTCCCTCTGTCCTGCCAGCAGGCAGGCTGGGGTGCAGCAGGATCTTGGAGGGGACAGCCCCAGGACAGCTGACCAAAAATGGTCAAAGCTGGCCAAAGGGGTATTCCATACCATATGATGTCTTGCTGAGCAAATAATAGGGGGCGGCTGGCTGGGGTTGGGGGGACCACTGCTCAGGAATCACCCCAAAATGTGAATGGAGGGGTCCTGAGAGCATCTGGTGGCAAACAGAGGGCTCTGGCACATCCCTAGAAGCAAACGGGGGCACCCAGAGTTCTTTCTCAGTTGTTGTAGTTGCATGCCCCAAACTGTAATATGTTGTTGCAATTCCTTTTCTTCTTCGGTAGCTTTCAATAGGTCATCTATGTATTGCAAGTGTCCCCTTTCCTGAAGGGGTTTTCCAAGCTTCAAGATCACACGCTAGTTGTTTCCCAAATATGGTGGGGCTATTCTTGAACCCCTGTGATAACATAGTCCAAGTAGGCTGAGTTTTTCATCCTCTATTACGATTTTCCCATTCAAAGGCAAAGAGTTTCTGGCTTTCAGTTGCCAAGGGCAGGCAGAAAAAGGCATCCTTTCAATCTAGTACCGTGAACCAAACTTGACTGTTTATTCCTTTCATTCCTCTTCTGTCTTCCACCTTTAATGGGTATTGCTTTTAGCATACCTTGGGAGCATTTTCCTTTTTTAATTTTTATTTTTTATTTTTAATGTTACTACATTCTTTGCTTCCCCAGGTATTCCTGTAACCCTAACTCCCAGATACATTTGGTTCATAATTACATCCATTCAGGGAGACCTATCTAGAGCTTTCTCTGGGCTCACCAGGATTTCAGAGTTTAATATGCTACCTTTATTTCCATTTGCTCTTGTCCAAAAGAAATTTTTGCATCCCATTTTTCCAACAAGTCCCTTCCTAATAAGGGTCTTGGCAAATTGGGCAAGTATAAAAATTTGAATCATTTTTCCCCAATTTAAATTTCAACTATTAAAAAACAATAATGCCCCAGGTACCTGTCATTCCTGCTCTGACTGACTGTTGCAAGTTTATCCTGCAAGCTAAGGCAATCCCTTTTTTTTCTTTTTCTTTTTTTCCATGTCCTTCCCTCTTCTTTCCTTCTGTTTTACTGCAGCCACTGTTTGCCATGGCTGTCACCTCAGATAACTTCTGTCCTGGGCTGTAGCCAGGATTTTAGATAGCACGGAAGGCAGGCCTGGCTGGGTGAGCACAGCTAAACAAGGCATTCAAGAAGCTTTTGGACAACAATGTCAGATAGATGGTTTAATGTTTAGGTAGTCCTGTGTGAAGCCAGCTGTTAGACTTGATGATCAATTCTTGTGAACCCCTTCCAACACAGGATAGTTGATGATGTTCTCCATGAACTTGGCCCAGATCCCATGAGCTGACCTGATGAGTCACAAAGCTGTTCACACATCTCATGTTGCCAGGAGAAGAACTTCAGGTGAAATGTGTCTCTAGAGGCCAAACATCCTGGCTCTGATGAACTAGCTGTAGCCAGGGGTTTAGATACCACGGTAGGCAGGCCTGGTTGGGTGAACATAGCTAAACAAGGCGTGTGCCCTGTCAAGCTCCTTATCCGGAAAGTACAGGCGCATCTTGTCCAGGAGATGGCCTGGCCAGAAGTTATTGTCGCTTGACTTTTGATTCTTATTCTTCTCAAGAGGCCTAGAGAAAAAGTAGGAAAAGAAAGGAAGAAAAATGTAAGAGAGAGTAGCGTGTTTTATGGACATAAAATTCTAGGCAACTTCACTGCTATTACTAGTAATGGCAAATGCGAGCCTGACAAGAACCAGCTACCAGGACTTCTGGAAAGCCCTGCCTGTCCTTCTTATACATGACTGACATTGGAAATGCCAACCTAGGCAACTAGGTTGCCTATCACTGTAGTATATAAAATCTCTGAGATGAATTAGGAAGATTGTGCTCTATTTTGCAAAGTGTTTTTTCTCCTCAAAAGCTTCCTTTGGAAGCTCCTCCAGTCTTCCAAAGTTGGATTCTTTAGGACTGCCTTTCTTCCATGAGCTCAGCTGTGAGGCTGAGTCTTTCTATTCAATCGGATTTGGGAATCACTTTGACTAAAGAAGATGCTACAAGTGCTATGACCAAGCTGGTAGTGCACATCCTAGTTTCATGGGTCAGGAAAAGACCTTTGGACACTCATGAACTCCTTGGACAGTACGAGTCTCAAGACAGCAGGGACAAGGACAGCAAAAGAACTTGGACTCATTTTGGAAGAAAAGCTTTTGTGAGTGACCTGAGATGGAAGAAAAATTAGGGCAAACTGCCTCTGTTCTCAGGGCTGACATTGTGCCTATGTCTAGAAAACATGTCTCTCCAGAGAGAAATGGTGAGATGCAAAGAATGTTGCTCAGTAAAACAGATCTGCCACCTGCATCTGACTTTTCTCCTGCAACGTTTAGTAACGTTCAGAAGGGTCGGTTTTCTAGAGAACAAAGAGGAACTGAGGTGTAGTGTAATGGGAGGAAAATAAGCACCGCCCTACTAGAAGCAGCTGGCTGCTGGCTGCACGCTGCTACAGCAGGCTGCTTTTGCTCCGACTGGGGACCTTCTCCGGTCATCCACAGCTGGATTCTTTGGGATTGCCTTTCTTACACAAGCAAAACCATTCTCTGAGGGGATTTCCAAGAAGGGTTGGGTTGGCCTGATAAGGACCGTCTTAGGTGAGAAGTTCTTTCATCTCTGCAGTTTGGAGTACAGAGAAACTGTTTGCCAGCACCACAGCAACCCCACAAGTCAGCAAAAACACAGCAGTGGCCGTGTAGCTGAGAAGAGATCTCTCTCTCTCTCTGCTAGCTCTTGCTGCTCCCTTGCAGCATCCTAACATTTCACTTCAATAGCTCAGTACCACCTCTGATGCAGTGGGAGCTGATGCTCAGCAGGGCAGCAGGAAGGGACTGATCATAAGCCCTCTTTGAACCAACCTGTTTTCTGCCTCTTTGGCCTGTTTTCCTGAGGCACTTTTTAACTTGGACATGCTCAGAGAAGATGTGGCGTCAGCATGTCCTGTGCTGTAGAATCCTCCAGGCTGCCTGATCTTCCTCACGTCTTCTCCTTCTATGATGATCTTGTCTCCTGGGTGCAGCAGGCCTATTGACAAAGCACACAGAGAAAAGCAATGGTTTATGGACAGCCAATGCTGAACATATTTATCCAAGAAAACTCTGTTCTCCTGTTGCCTCAGGCCTGTCCCCCTGCTGTCTCTCCCCATCTGATCCAGGTCACCTCTGGGTTTGGTCAGTGATACTGACCAGGAGGGAACAGAAAAGATGTCCCCACCCTGGAAAGGAGGAAGACATGATGGTCCAGCACATACTGAGAGGACATGATGGCCCTGGCCAACTTCTCAGGGGGCCTCTTCCCACACTCTCTGCCCTGGGATCAGGAGCCTCATGTCAGCTCAGCTTCAGCTCACGTTGCAGGTGTAGCAGTGTCCAGCTCTGACACAGTCGTGCCACAGCTGTGCCTGGCCATGGACCTGCTGGACCTGATCATGGTCTGACCTCCCTGCTTGACCCTGCACCTGCCCCATCACCATGAACCTGCCTCATTAACTGCACTCGTGTTTGGTCCTGGCTACCAGTCCAGGGGGACGTGGCACTCACTGCTCTGTAGCACTCTTTGCTATCTCAGCCCTGCTCTGGCCCTGCTGATGGTATTGCTGATCCTAAATAGCAGCATCTGCCGTGGCCCTCCAAGGGCTGCAAACATTCTCCATCAGCAGTGCCCCACCCTGGACATGCATCATGCTTCTGGGTCTTGGCAAGAAGCATGAGCATGTCAGGCTTAGTACGTTCACATTAGTACATCCCTTGCTCTTGGCTTTACCTCTTTGCAGCGCTTCGTCAGTGACACAAATGTTACGCTCCTTGCACAGCTTGGAGCAATTCAAGTAATTCACAACGGCATTTCTGCGATGCTTGTCAATCAGTGCTCCCATGTCACCTTCTATAGTTGATGGCAGGCAGTGTTCATCAACGGGTACATCCCCAGATCTCACCAGCCGACACTTTTCTTTCAATTCTATCGGGCTGTCTGTGATCTGCAAGTAAAGGAATGGTCCCAGTTAGCTTTCAGTGAGGCCCTGGAGCTGCTACATTCCCTTTGGAGAAACTACAGGCAGGGATCCATCTCAGAAGTGTGTGTAGATGGGACTCAGCACCCTGCGACGGGACCAAGCACTTATCTGGGAGTGCCATTCCCTTCCAGTGCCAGGCCCACAGGCAGATGCTCTGTAGAGCACCAAGCAGAAGAGCAGCATACTGGGCATAGGTGCCTCTGATGAAAAAAGTCTCCCAGCCAGCACCTCTTTTCTGATTGTGTCAGGTTGACTAGAGCTCAGATGACTCCATCCCCACACCTAAACACTGCTTCAACTTTCATTTCTTGCCACTTCAGTTACCCAGAAAAGAGTGTTTATATCACCAAAGTGTTCAGAAGCCAAACCAGTTGTGTGAGACAGCTTGTAGCATCTCAGCTGTGAGGCACTATGTGGTCAAGGGACTACTGAGAAATTAATATTCAGAACAATCTGCAACCTCGTCCTTTGCTGCCCACCCCACATTCATGAGCATGTAGAGGTGCGCCTTTTTTCCTGCCACAGTACCTTCTCCAGCCGTCTTCTCTCTCTTGAGAGTTTTACAATCTCTTCCATTTCATCACAGGTTAAATGTCGCCGGCCTGGCTCCGTGTTGACTGGGGGCACTTCCAAGAATATTCGCTTTTCTTTGGGCTTGGTAGGAGAGCAAGGCTTCATCCCCACAGCTTTGTCGCCAGCAGAAAGTGGGGAAGTGGCAGCTTTGCAAGCATTTCTCCGGACCTGAGGCTGTACATCTACAGAAGTTTAAAAAGCAAACAAATGAAAAGCTCAGAGAAACCCTGTTAGACGGTAGCAGAAATAAAAAACAAGGCTGATCAACGTTTACACGGCAAAAAGCTTTGGCATTTTGTGCAGTCTGGAGCACCCAACAGATGACGATCTTTGAATGGAGGCATCCTTCAGCTTTCAGTCCAGACATACGCATTACAGACTACTCCCATCTCCGCTTTGCCCCATTCTGTTTCATGCTCACAATACATGTTTAGTCTACAAAACAATCAGTACAACAACACAGCAGCAAAATGCCTCTTCACTCCAAGATGTTAAACCTTCAGATAAAAATGACACAGCTACCATGGCAAGCCTTCAGGTTGGGGCTAGGTTTTAAAGAGTAGGACCTTTGAATCTGCATTGTCCAGCTGCTCTCTACAGCTGGAGAAAGGGTCTGCTTCTGATCAGACGGATGATCAACGCTAACCAATAAAATCCCATACAAAGGATAAACCTCAGGGTTCAGATTCTGAGTCAAACCTAAAGACTGGAGAAGCTGTCCCCCACAAATGGGCTGAGTATTGCACTTCCCCTGGATTCTTTAGCTTCTCCCCAGAGGTCTCTTTTTGGCAACCCCGCTGCAGGACAACAGTCGCAAGGAGCCACATTCTGGATCCACTTTGGCATTCCCTAGTGCCACCTGTGCACTTTTAGGGCATCTGTAAGGATATAGAGATAGATTCCCAGCCCAAGGCTCTCCTCTCACCTTTGCTGGTCTCTTTGGGCTGTTCTTTCTTCATTGCCAGCCACTGCTTTTGACATTCAATCAGATCTTCTTTGCTTATATAATTCCCCCGTTTTGAAGAAGTCAAGAAGATCACCACATCCTCCAGTTCCTTGTCACTGATGGGAACTTTTGTCTGGCAACCAAAACAGAAAATGACAGTGTGATCAATAAAATAAACAAGGCTTGGCCCAGAGTAGGAGGGATGAGCTTTGCTGTTGTTTTAAATGCTTTTTCAGAAAAGGCACAGAGGCAACCTGTTGAGCTTTAAGCTTTACATGAGTTTACCGAGCACTGAAAAATTTACTGGTCTTTTGCTGTCCTCTGCTGAGCTCTCAGCTTGCAATGTGCCAAACTTCTCAGCCATCTGGGTGTCAAGAAGCTAATTTGGCTTGGAACAGAGTATCAGAAAACACCTGAACTGCTAAACCCTAACAGACCTGGACATGCTCTTGACAGTTCCGTACCCTTGCAGCCTGTGGAAAGTCAGGCTCAGCATGAGCTCTGATGTGCCAACAGGTACTAAAAGGTAGTGCAGCGGGCAGACATATGAAACTGGTCAAGGAAAGACCAAGTATCAACACGAGTTCAGGCCATGTCACTGAGCACTGACTGTCTTTAGAGAGTACGAGGCAATGAGTTTCACTCCCTCCTGGGACTCAGTCTGGGTGACACCTAGCATCTCTGCAGCCTTCCCTTCTCTCTTCCCTTCAACATTTCACAGGCTGTGGGAGCCATCCTCTGAGCGTAACACAGGAGAAGTTGGAGCTTTTCCAGTTCTCTCGGTTGGCACGCAGCAAAACAAGGCAAAGTTGCGGCAGTTCCTTACTTTTCTCTTCCCTACATACCTCCTTGATGACTTTAATGAAGTGTGCTCTCATGATCTTTCTCTCTTCCATTCCAGCCTTTCTGAAGACGTCTACCATTGTCAACTTCTGTTGCTGTAGTAGGTTTTGCAGTGTGACAAGAGCTTGAGGGTATGGTGCATGAATAAGGGGAAGGCTACCCTTCTTCCGGGTCTGGCTCCTTGGTGGTGGTGGTGAGCACTGAAAAGGAATTAGAAAATACCCTCAAACCACCGTTACCCAGAATCACTGCGCCAGCAGATGCAGAAGTGGCTGGGATAAAGCAGTGTCACGCTGCCGACTTATGAGCAGATGCTGAGGCCGTGGCATGGCCACAGAAGATGAAGTACAGTAATCCCAAGAGTGGCACAACACAAGCTGTACTTACGTCTGGCCTGTCCGTCACGACTGACTTGCTTTTAGCCCTCTGGTCTACTCTAGCTGCCGTTATTCGGTTCCCGACTCTTGCTTCCAGGTTGCTTAAGGTAGGTTTATGCCTCAGCCATTTTTCAACATCTCCAAGGCTTTCCAGCTGAGATCGGAATTGCTTCCTCTCCTGAATCCAAGCCTCCAGCTTTTGTAGATCATCTTTTGTATCACAGGTGACCTCTGGGGAGCAGAGGCTATCTTCTGCCTGCAGCTGCTGAAAAACAGACAAATGGCAGAAATTGGTGTCCTGAGTTGGTTTCAAACAGGGAGAGTCTGGTCTTGCCATACAGGGAGCAAAAACAAATGCAACATCTGAAACATGGAGCAGACCTGCTTGCTTTCCGTTTAAAGACAAACTTTGGATACCATTTCCTCCAATGGTATAGTTTGAAACCCTGCTCCAAAACCACTTCTGGCTTGACATTAGTCAAACCACCAGTCATATCCTCGCTGCTTATGTTAGTACTTTAACAACAGATGAGCTTCTTACAAAATCTAGTGTTGAGATCGCATTGGTGTAACGGTTTTGGAGGGGACTTCCTGCTCTGAGGCTTTTCTGACACATGGATGGGAAGGGTGTCTGGGCCTGCCACCAATCCCAGGTGTATGACAGTGCTGAGACATAGTCATCAGGCAGTCACAGCATCAAAACGTGTCCTGCCTCTTAGCAAGGAGTTGGCTCCCTGCCC
This sequence comes from Heteronetta atricapilla, assembly GCA_011075105.1. Classification (NCBI taxonomy): domain Eukaryota; kingdom Metazoa; phylum Chordata; class Aves; order Anseriformes; family Anatidae; genus Heteronetta; species Heteronetta atricapilla. The sequence goes on from JAACYQ010024362.1 coordinate 19,205, forward strand.
TGAAAGAGCAGCTGGAACAAAACGTCAGCTGTTACACTCATGAAAAATGGTCTTAGTGCTCTTCATGTTAATTGAACAGACCAGAATTAGCAGCTGCTCCTGAAGCTCTCCTGCAGCATGCTGCAGCTGGAGCTGCCTCAAGCCACTGGACGTAAGTTCCAAGGCAGGGAAAAGGGGTCCTCCTGTCAAGGGACAGAGAGTGTGCTTCTGCCCTCACTCTGCTAGACTGTTCTTGGTGTCCTTGGTGTCCCTTGGCTTCTACCAGGAATTCCTTCCTCATGGCAATGTGCCAGTGGGAATAAAAGCAACAGCCACATGCCCTGCTCTCTAGAGGTGGCAATATTGCTGGGACTTGGACACTTTCACAACTCAGCTTCACCCCAGCCAGCAAAATGCTACTCTGTGGGATGATTTACAGGGCCTCCCGTACCTGGGTCATCCGTATCTCATCCCTTTGTCTCTCATCTTGCTGTTCCAGTATTTCTGGAAGTGTGACCCTTTTTGCTTCTCTGGTCTCTTCTTTCTTCTTTCTGGTGGCCACAGATGCCTCCAGTTTCCCTCCAACCTGCATCCCCAGTACAGAGCGTGCTCCCTAGAGGAATCAAGAAATGCAATAGCAGCAGTTATTCCTCTGTCTTTTTCTTTTTCTTTTCATTATTTTTTAATAGTGTTCTTCTCTCCCTCATCTTCTCTATTTTTCCCTGTGTAGTGGGTTTATGTGGCAAGGTTCTGATAGCAGGGGGCCATTGGGGTGGCTTCTGTGAGAAGGATCTAGAAGCTGCCCCATGGTTGGTAAGGGCCCCACTGCTGACCAGAGCTGAGACAGTCAGCAATGTTGTTTTGCGCCTCTGTGAGAGCATATTTAAGACAGGG
>JAACYQ010024384.1:0-11320 GCA_011075105.1 Heteronetta atricapilla
CATGTCTTCTGGTCTCACAGGATGAGGCAAAGGTATAATTAATCCCTTCTCCATCTCTCTGAAAAGAGCTTTTCTCCTATCTATGACAAAGGAGAAAAATGTTAGGATTGTGGGAGTCATTATACAAAGCCACACTCTGTGAATTCACTATTACAGTTCAGATTCTTTTTAATCAAAAACACCTTGGTAGAGATGTTACCACTGCAAACATAGTGCTGCACAAAAATTCAGCTCAAGATAAAGGAAAGGGCGAGCTAAAAGGACGAATGATGTGACCGAAGGCATCTGCAACAATCGTCTGGTAGATGGTTGTCCACAGCCCTCGGATTTCATGGTCGTCTTTCCTGATGAATGAATCCTGATTGCCCATCAGCAATAGTTAATACGGTCTATTAATCTTCCTATGTTAAGTCTGCTGATTTTGCCCTCTATCCTACCACTAATCCATTCAGAATAGGTATTACTAAGATAAACTTAAAATGCATCATTTCTCTCTCTCTATATATACACAGATATGTATAAGAAATAATAATTAAGCAAACAATAAAAAACACAAACTAATAAGGATTCTTCTGGTGGGGATTAAATAGCCCCCCCACCTTCTCCCACTTCCAGGGGGTGTTCCCTGGAAACACTCCGATTCTGTGTAATCCAATCCCTTTTACTCATTAATTCATTAAGAATTCTTCTAAGGAGAAGTTAAAGGTTTACAACGGACAGTTTTAACAGTGTTAACCTTAAAAGTCTTTGCTAGTGCAGTCTCTCTGGTATCAGGGTTAACTGATGCTTTTACCCAGGTATGAGTCCACCCTTTCTCAGCCATTCTTCAGGCCGTCTCAGTAATCAGGAGCACTTGGAACAGTCCTTCCCACTCACGTTGCAGCTTTGATTCTCTTTGTTCACATCAAAACACAATCTCCTGCTCAGAATGGATAGATCAGGACTTCCAAGCCAAGGCCTCCATCTTTACATGCTGTCGCACTAGGGGAACTCGGTGTTATGACTCTAAGGAACAGGACAAAGCGTAGAGCGGAGTGGAGACACCACAGGTAGGCTCTGTGACGAGACGGGGACCCGATGCTATTGTGCACACTGAGACTGACAAGCTGCACGTTTGCTACCCTGAGCCAACAACCTGTCATATTTTTAACAAAATGTTGCACTCTAGTGAACTTTTGTTCCTTACATCATCACTGTAATACCAAAACACACCTCCATACCAAAAGCTCCGTGCCTCCAAGGTACAACCACCCCTCACTGAGCAGGCACTCTGAATTTCTCAGACCCCTATACCTTTAAACGAAAGCAAGAAAACGTTTTACCAATCATAACCAAGATACGCCTGACTAGAGTCACTCAAGCTTATTCACTCATGTGACTAAGCGCACAGTCCAAATGCTTCTTAAAACTCTGCAAGGCTCGATGCAGTGACTGCTTCCCTAGGAAGACTGTTCCAGTGCGTGACAACCCCCTCGGTGAAGAACCTCTTCCTGAGGTCCAGCCTGAACCTCTCCTGCTGCAGCTTGACACCTTTCCTGAGGGTCCTATTACTGGTCACTAAAGAGAACAGATCAGCAGGTAATGTAGATTGGCTTAAGTGAAATGGGATCGTAGAGAAGATACCATCACGAAGGATACCTTTCTGACTTATAGGATCAGCCGACGGGCTGAGCCCTCAGATTTTGTGATCGTCTTTCCTGACAAATGAATCCTGGAAGAACAGAAAACATACACATGTTCACAGCAACTTTTGAGGAGACTACTGAAAAGAAAAACAAAAAATAGAAGCAGCAAGCGGACAGTACGTCAGTTTTGTTAACAGAGTAACATCAACGTACTAGAAATTTCCACATTCTGTGTAGCTGAAGGTGGTGCTGGGTACATCCACTGATATTAATGGGGTGGCACAATGTAAGAGACGGTTAATAGACAAGATACACCCGAGGTACACAGATTGCATATTCCAGGCAACAAAAAAGGCACAGCTTGGCACCCAGTTTGGATCAGCTTGTGTATGAGTCTGCTGATACTAGAGTATATGCAACAAAGCAGAAAAGCCTTTCACTCCACAGACTCAGTTGCATTTATGTATATGTGTATGTATTTATATCTTTTATATTAAAAATTACACATTTACGCATATGTGTATGTATCTCTCTCTATATATATATATATATAAACAAAAAAAACGTTTGGTACTTTATAACCACTTGAGTAACAATCATTAGGTAGGCCTACGCTGAAAGCCAGGACTACACTTAAGTGATTAAGTAAACACAGAGCCTTATCTGTGAAACACTGAAAATGCCCCATAACTACTGGGGGTCTTATGCACGGCATACATAATTAATTTTTGCGCAAACGTGCATCTTAATACACAGAGAGGAGGGGCGAGGCAGACAAAGGTTTTAGAGACGCATCAAGACCAGAACAGCCACTGGGGAATCACTCAGATGTGCAAAGCTCAGCTAAAACTCGCACAAATCCACCAAGGGTAGGAGGCTACCTACTTGTCTGCTTAATATAACCACTAAAAAGAACGTACTACAAAAACAAAAACAAAACCATCATCCAGCAAAACAAACGTCTGGAATACAAAGGGCTAAAAGTGACAGCTGAGGTTTGATTCCTTAGCCATGTCAAAGGTCTTCGGATCCTACCTGACTTCGCATGGATGGTGGCATTGCAGCGCAGAAATGAGGGGATCAGGAAGACCGCAACAGGCCAAACACGGTGCTGAGCTCCTAAAGGAGCTGGTGGGATAGCACTGATGAGAGTGAGACTGGCTGTCAGCCTTCTGCATGAGCTGAAGAAGAGGAGCGCAAGTGTCCGAAGAAGCTGTTTTTTCTCAGACTTGATTTAATACACACTATCTTTAAATCCAGAGTGTCTTCTTAGGGAACAGACAAGGAGGTCGAGTTAGCGGCTCCAGGGATGCTTCAGGATCTTATTTCTTTCTATAATTAGCTGCTATCCATAAAACTAGACCAGTTGAAATAGAGAGTTATATTAAAAATTCAGGGCAATAACAAAAGTATGAGACTTAAAAAACACAACAAAACAAAAACACACTTGCACGGTTAAACTATCTAATTCATTTCCCAATTCCCCTGCAAACTCTACGCTCAGCTCCTCTTATCACTGACCTTGCTCAGCTCCTCTTATCACTGACCTCTCCAAACACAGGGCAAACGCATCAGTTCTCATCATTCTTGGTAAAAAGACGGCATTTTCACAGTTGCTGTCAAATATCATCTCTTTCCAGCACACTCTCCTGCAAGCTGTGCTAACTCCTCCAGGCTTTTTTTATATATGCTAGAAACTTCACCGTTTTATCTTAATGACCATCTCGGTGGGAGTCGCTGAGCTGCTATCTTTGATTCTGTCTTCACAAATACAAATAAAACAGTACTCCAGCAACGCTCTGTGACAAACTAGGGACACTTGCATTGACCTCTTACATAAGGAAAGAAAGAATTCATAGACAACATTCAGAAAGTATTACTTTGTCAGATATCAGAGTGGTGGGGCAGAATGACAATTTCACACAAGACCGTGACTACGCTCCTGGGATCATACACAGTTTGCTGGAATACAACAACAACAAAAAAGTAAGGTCACTCACAGGTCAACAAGTTCACTCACTCCATTATTGCTGTGAATGACAAGAATATTTTAGGAAGCGTTCTTTTAAACCCATACAAATTTTAGGATTTGTCGCAGTTTGGCCCCATGGAAACTGAAACTTGCAGTGCAAAAATCATTTATAAAAGTTTTAGCAGCTGAGCTTTTTAGGCATGGATTTGGTCACCTTTCTGGATAATATTCGGCTTTCTCCCACTTCCCCCAACAAGAAAAAAAGCTTAAAGACCACAAACTGGGACTTCTGGGAAGTGTTACTCCATTTTTCACCTTACCTAATACACACTGTTTCTTTGCTATGCTACACTTTCACCACGACTGCATCATAGAGTCTCGCTGCTATTGTTTCTGTCTGGGAGTTTGAGAGACTTCCCCAAACTGGATGAAACCAGCATTTTCCATTGTGACGGACATCAAAGCCAATGATGTCCCTCGCCAACTGGGGAGTCCTGCTGGCACTACCACCAGCTCTTGCACAACCCCATCTAGCTTTTGGGGTCTGCCCCATCCATCCTCGCCAGTGGGAAGTTCTTCCAGAAGCAGACTGACTGCTATTCATTCCTTGGTGGAGATGAGGCTCTTTAAGGCTTTGTTTTCTTTCTGCCCTCGCTCCCCCTTTATTTCCAAGCTTAAACTTGCAGCCAGCAGCAACCCGCGCCTTCCAGCGCGGGGAAAGACCAGACGCACACCCCGGAGACCACGTGGCCGCCCGGCACCACAGAACTACAGCTCCCAGCATGCCTCGGGACGGAGCAGTCCATCCAACCCAGAGGGGAGACAGCCAAGTGCAAACACCGCCAATCACGGAGTGCTTCCGCCCTCAGGGAAGGCACGCCGTGACGCCACCTCCGCCCTCAGCGTCCAGCCAATCACGGCGCCGCTTCCCAGTGTGAAGGCAACCCTGAGGTTGCCCCTGTGTTGCTTTTATTTATTTATTTGTTTAAAAAAAGAAGGTCCGAGTATTCTTGGTGTGAGAAAAAATCTCAAACAATTCCCTTTGGACGTGATCTTCTTATTTTATTCACGATTGCAATGGCAGGCATCCTGTCTCTCAGGAGCGTGTTACAGTAAACAAAGCACAACTTTTTATTCCCTATCTCCCAGAAACCTGATCACCTTCCATTTCCTCACTGGCTGAGCACTTCCAGTTCACAAGCTACTTGACACTCCTCTATACCATCTATGTATAATTTTTCTTTCTTTTTTTTCCCCCCCTCAACCCTTTATTTTTTCCTTTCTCAGTGCTCAAATCAGGAGCACTTGGAACAGTCCATCCCACCCAGGGTGTAGTTTCAATTCTCTCCATGTCCGCATCAGATCCCAATCTCCTGCTTGGAATGGATGGATGAGGACTTCCAAGGGTGGGGTTTGAGCTAGCAGTCCATGGGTCCTGAGAGATGACTACAGCCCAAGTATATAGTTCTTAAGAAAAGCATCTTTTGTCTCAATTTGACGTAATTCATTCCCCTTGACCATGTACACCAATCCAAATAATATTTTATATGGTGAAACTCCCACGTCTTTTCTTGGTGCCATCTGAATTCTGAGAAGTGCCAAAGGTAAGCACTTTCTTTGGGGAAGCTGAGTTTCCAGGACTTAGTCAACTGCTTCTGTACTGGCTTATCCACTCCACCGTTCCAGGAGAGAAAGGATGCCAAGGAGTTTGAAATTTCCACTTAATTCCTAGAGTCCATGTTAGCCCTCACACTATTTCTGACATAAAGTGATTTCTTTGATCAGAGTCAATATTTTCAACAATTCCATACCTGGGAGTTTCTTCTTCTAGAATTTAGTTACAATGTTCGCAGTAGCAGATACTGAAGGGAAAGCTTCCACACACCCTGACAAATGACCTACCAAGACTAATAAGTATTTAAATCTACCTGCGCTAAGAAGTGCTGTAAAATCTACCTGTACATTTTGGCATCATTGAATTCCTGGTTCTCACCCCCCTTTGCGCTGACTGCGGATCATTTTCCTGTTTACCTTTTGACATACTGCACAACTCCTGCGTACTTGTTCAGCCAGAGTATAATATATATATATATTCCTACATATACGTATTTCCATAGCACAGCATCACACATTGCTTGAATTCCCCAATGACCCTCTTGATGTAAAACAGTTAAATATTTGCCTCACTAGCTCTTTCTTCAGCATTTCTCTCCCATCAGGGCATATCTGTTTTCCTTTGGACTTTGTGACTCCTAATTCCTTAAAAACATCTTTCTCTTAAAACTTGTTAGTTCTTTTTAGTTTTGGGTACGGCTAGCTCAACAGTTCCCTGAATCCTCTCTGGGTTTATTCTTCATTCCCCCTCAGACACTAGACACCTTAAATATTTGACTTCTCTTTCTACACATTTTAATTTATTTTCCAATACTTTCAAGCCCTGTTTTCCCGGAAAGTCAAATTGCTTGTTAGCGGCTTCCTTCACAACTCTTTTCTCCTATCCTGACAATAAAAGATCACCCACATATTGTAACAGTAACACCTCCTTTGGAGGTCGGAATTACTCCAAAATTTGTTCCGGAACTTGCCCAAATAAATTGGTGGCCCTATGAACCCCTGAAGTAAAATTGACCATCTGTATTGCTGCTTCTGCCCCAGTTCAGGGGTGATAAATGACTGAGTCCCAAATAGGATGCTAATTAAAAGTTTGTAATTTATTAAGCGAATAGAGGCAACCAAACAGTGCTGGGTTTACCAGGAGCCTCTGCTCCACCAAGACGCACACCTGTTACATCAGGTGGCTGATTTTTATGTTCCTAGACTAATACATATTCATCAGTATTCCTAGAAAAGGCAGGGTTATTATAATTAGTTCCCGGAATCTGAACCTTCTCCAGACGCACACGTATCAGTGTCTGGTGGTCTCTCTGGGGGTCTCTTGTGCTGAAGGCTCATAGTCTTCCTCCCAGGCTTTGTCCTTCAGTCATCCTTCAACTCCCCCACTCCCCCTTTCTCCTTATTTGGTGGATCTCTTTGCCGGATATCAGAGGCTTGGGCAGTGTCCCATGCAAAAGTCAGCAGTTTCCTAAAAAAAAAAAAAAAAAAACCTCCTTTTTCCTCTCATCTCCAGACTAGAGTCTCAATGTTCGCCCTTCAAACCCTCTTTTTACAAAAATTGTTGGACCCTTTGTTTGCACGATACAGGAACTATGTACACTAATCACTCTGTTTTTCTTAAATAGAAGGTTATATTTCATCACATGGCCCTAGCATTGTTCCATACTGACACAAATCAAATTAACACATTTCACATCAGGGTCTTTCTACTCAAAGGTAAATATATCTTTGCTCTCAGGGTCTGAGAGTACCCCGCTAATAATACCATTATTCTAGCCTAACAATTTACTATTTGAATGCCCAATTTCATTATCAAATCCTTTCCCAACAAGTCCCTGCCTCGGGTACATACAATAATTGCCCAGTGATCATTCTATCCCTAGTCTCAGCTTAGTGTCCCCAAAAAGTGGCACTGTTATCCCAGTCCTGTCTACCTCCATCACTTTTAGGGTTTCATTAGTAAATTTAAGCCCTGATATTTTACAGGCCAGTAATGACCTAGCTGCCTCAGTGTATTGGGTTCACATGCCAAGATTCTGGTAGCAGAGGGGGGTGCAGAGGTAGCCCCTGTGAAAAGAATCCAGGAGCTGCCCCATATTAGAGAAGGGACAGTTTCAGCTGGCTCCAAAGGGGCCCACCACTGCCCAGAGCCAAGTCATGAGCAATGCTGTTTAAATCTCTATGAGAGCACATCCGAGAAAAGGAAAAAACAACTGCTGCAGAACAGCAGCTGGGAGAGCGAGGAGTGAGAAACCTCCCTGCAGACACCAAGGTCAGTGCAGAGGAGGGGAAGTGCAGTGCAGAGGTGCTCCAGGTGCCGGAGGCAAAGCCCCCCCCTGTGGCCCCCAGAGAGGCCCCTGGTGGGGAAGGCAGACTCCCCTGCAGCCCATGGTGCACCAGATCTTCACACTGCAGCCTGCGGAGAGGAGCCCACTCAGGAGTAGGTGACTGGGGGGGGTGGACCTCAGGGGGTCCCATGCTGAACCAACTTGCTCCTGACTAATAGATCCCACAGCACAGACCACATGGGCTCCCAAAGTGCCCATTTTTCACTGCCTGTGCAGAAACCCACATAGGACCAGCCCACGAAGGTCAGCACCCCACAACAGAGCGAGGGGGAGAGTGACCGTGAAGGAGCAGTGGAGTTAATGCACCCCAGGCTGACTGCAGCCCCCGCTCCCTGCCCGCCCCCCATGCCACTCAGGGCAGGGAAGAGGTGGAAGAGAGTGGAGTGGGAAGGTGCCCCTAGCTTGTTTCTCTGTTTCTCACCACTCCAGCCCATCAGCAATAGGTAATAAGTTTTACGAATCTTCCTGTGCTATGACTCTTTTGTCTGTAATGGTAATTGTAGAGCGATCCCCATTGAGGTACACTTGAGGAATGCTTTTTCATTGATCAGGGAACTAGCTTTCTGAGAAGCCCTGAACAACCTATTCTGATTTTATAAAACCAATCTCTCCTCTAAGATAAAAAAAAAAAAAAAAAAAAAAAAAAAAGGAAAGAAAAAAAGAGACAACATCCAGAAAGCTCTACTTGGAAACGTATAAATCCATAGAGTCTAACCCACCTAAAGAACCCTGCATGAAACTGACTAAAGGAAAAACAAAGCACTTACCCTCAAAGACCAGCCCAGGGAGAATGAGCTCTCTGAAGGCATGCCTGGAGCTCATATACATTTGGCCCTGCCTGGCACCCAAACCCAATCACCTGGGAAAGGGGAGGGGCAAAGCACAAGAAAGTAGGAAGTGAGGAGGACGAGCAGCAGTGTTTTTCTTATTCTTTTTTTTTTTTTTTCCTCCTAAATGTGACTTAGCTCAACAGCATATGGAGTGCAGCCAAGAGAACTGGGCTGTTTCTAGAAGCAACAATCCCCATGCTTTTGCTTCAGCTTTGAATATTGAAAGGACAATATGACCAAGCAAGTAACTGAAACTTTTTCAACTGGAATTAGCTCAAACCTTTCTTTTACATTGGAAGAAAAATCTAGGAGCATAACAGATTCACGCCAAAAAAAAAAAAAAAAATCCATGTAGTGACATAACCCACAGAAAAAATCAGGCACCTGAGTAGACTATCTGAAAACCAAGAGGCTATGCTAATGGGTCAAAACACACTACAGGACACTGGATCCCAGCCCTCTGCTGCACCGACTTAAAACCCATCCCCACACTCACCAATGCACAACCCCAACCCAAATAACAGACCAAGGACGTCAGCTCCAACGTGCCTTTGGGAACTGCAGGAAAGCAGGCTTCATCCTCAGCAAGGCATGCTCAGGCTACACAGGATGGGGCTTCAAGGACCTCTACACCTGCGGAAACAGTCTGCCATTAGGAACTGCCACGCCAGAAAACCTTTTTCCTCTACAACACCTTTGTCAGGAACAACACCGCATTCAAGTGACCGGCTTTGCTCCAATTCTGAAGACTGATGTTAAAACCCACCTTGCCCATAGCACCTGATAAATGGAAGAGAAAGCAACCACAGCACTTGGAAACCATCTCTGCACGTGCCGCTCCTTGTCACTCTCTGGCCTTATCTCAAATCCTCAGCCACTTCTGTGGAGAGCCGGCCATGGCACCTGCAAAGCAAGACAGAGACAGACCGTTCATAGTCACCACACACTACTTAGCCACTCTACTCCAACACGGCTCACATCAGACCCCCTTCTTAGGCAGCTCATCAGAGTGCAGTTTGCTCCTTGGAGCCTGTGCAAGACACCTGCAGAAGAAGAAAAGCACAGGGCGAGGCAGCATCCAAAGCCACAGCACAGCTAGGACACTTACTCTCAATCTGCTGCCTTACCTCTGCCCACTCAACTGCCCAAGGCAGGTGCTTCCATCTGCCCTCTTCAGCCAGCTACAACACCTCAAAAAGGCAAAGAGGGGACACTTAGAATGACAGTCAGAACTGCAATTCAGAAATAACTGCTACATCTGTTCATCACTCACCTTGCCAGAGGCAGCTCTGGGTGTGACAACCCAGGTCGTACACTGCGTTTCAGCTTTCACAAATGAAAACATAGAAGACAATCATTCAGTTGTCCGCCAGCATTAGCACCCAGCCCTCACCAACACAAGGGACCCCATTTCCAGTGTTGTTGTTTCAAAACAGCAGACAACTTGCCTTGGCACCTCACAAGTAGACCAAGCCAGTCACTGAGCTGCCAAATGAAGGCCTGAAAGTTCCAGAAGGTGCTCCTTCCTTTGACCGGATCCCCCTAAGGTTTATCTAAGGCAGGAGGAAAAAAAAAAAAAAACTCCGTATCTGCAAGCTCCCAAGATTCAACAAGAGACCTCCTCTAGCATAGTGCTTGATTAGTGCTAACAGCTGCTCACAAACAGCTCAAGTCTCCCCATCTGCATCTGCCAAACATCACAGAGATGCCTCTGTGCCAGCTGCCCTTCAGTACGTGCCCAGAGGCAGGATGTCTTTGCCAAAACAGTCCGGACAATGTATTACTACACTGATGGACTGCCCGATTAGCTACCATCACTAACTGCCAGGCAGGACAGCTCCAGGCCAAACACACACACAGGCACACTACAAACAAAACACAGCCCTACAGCAACAGCAAGTCAGAACAGGTGCTCTGCAGCAGACCCAAGGAGAGACTCAAATGCCACAACCTGCGATTGGAAGCAACTGCCAGACCCGGGATGATGGAGGCATAAATAGCCTGCCTTTAAGACAAGAGACCAGAATGATGGGCAGTGCAAACCCCATAAGAAAAACACTTTGGAAATAAATTCTCAAGCCAGAGCTGCTGATGAAGCCCACATGACTTCCACAACAGTGAGGATGGAAACAGGTGTGATCTGAAACCAAATATGATGCACAAGACCTGAAATGCATCTGCATTTCAAGCTGTGACTGCATGTCAAGAAGTGCTCAGATCAGCCCTACAATGATGAAACGAGCATTTAGGACCTTAGGTGTGCCTACCAAGTTGCCCATCTAATCGGTCCAGTGGAACAAGGCAATGAGGAGATCAAGACACGACGAATATCAAGACGCAATGTGCACGTAACATATGATTGATATTATGGGGAAGCATTTGATACAAAAATATTACACAGACAATGTGGACTTTTTAAGCTCCCACTGCAAGACAAGAGGGGCTCTGCTTTCCAATTGAGCATCAGCATTATTCCAATGGGGTCAAGTGTTCAATACCCTCAGGATGGCTTCCCCAGGGCCTGCCAAGCACCAAGAGCAGCAGCACAGCACAGACAACACAGAACACAGATACTAAGCTGGAACTGCCCTTCCAGGCACGTGCTCAAGCTGTACCTGACAGAAACTCCCCACAGATCACTCTGACTGACCCGATTAATCCTGAAAGGCCCCATTAGCTGCAATGACTTAAAAGCACAGACCCTCACTTGGTGTGTCCATTCACAACCCGAATCCAAACATAGCACTTACCGCCCAACTTAGCTTGGGAATGCTGGGAGGCAGGTTCCATCCTCAACAAGGAACACAAGGAACACAAGGCCTTGAGGGCAGGCAGAGAAGGAACCTGAAATTCTTAGTATATCTCCTGAGAACTGCAGCTTACAGTGACTCCATGTCTTCTGGTCTCACAGGATGAGGCAAAGGTATAATT
>JAACYQ010024411.1:0-10626 GCA_011075105.1 Heteronetta atricapilla
CCTCTCTCCCTCTTTCTTCACTGACCTTGGCACCTGCAAGGCTGTTTTTTCCTCACTCCTCTGACTCTCCCAGCTGCTGTGTAGCACAGCAGGGTTTTTTTCTTTTTTTCTTTTTTTTTTTCTTTTCTTTTTTTTTTTTCTCCTGTCTTAAATATGCTCGCACAGAGGTGTAAACCAACATCACTTATTGGCTCAGCTCTGGTCAGCAGTGGGGCCCTTACCAAAGATGGGGCAGCTTCTAGATCCTTCACACAGAAGCCACCCCTATGGCCCCCCGCTACCAAAACCTTGCCATGTAAACCCACTACACCTCCTCTCTCAGTGTTCCAGAAAACCACTCTAATGTTAATTATTTGTGATATTTTCTGAATGAGATAACCACTGAGAACACTGTAATAGCTATGGCTTTTTTTGCTCACATGCTACACATTTTTAAGCGTTTCAGAGCAAAAACTACCTAGTCATAGTAAAAGTAATGAGGGTAAAGACCCTTCTTGCCTTTTTTTGTTTGTTTGTTTTGTTTTATTTGTTTTTGGGTTTTGGGTGGGGGTGTAAGTCTGCAATTAAAATGTGGAGGACTCAACTGTTCGATGGTGATAAAGTTGTTTGGCAACAAGACCAAAATCTAAGGGTCCTGAAGACAACAGAGGCATTTTGCAAGGGTAACTAGGCAAAAGGAGTCTGGAGGAGCTGCTAGCTGGCTTTGCATGGTATATGTACCCAGTGGAGGAGCTGCATGCTGTGAAGTGATGAAGTTTTAGGAGTTGCAGAGAAAAAGTTGTTCAAGAGAGGAATATTTTCTGATATTATGCTGATATTATGCTGAAGTCTCTGCAACTATGTTGGTCTGTTTCCAATTAAGTTTCTTGTTTCATCGATTATTTTAATTTTTTAGGTCTTCGTTCTTCAGCTGTATGCTTGCAACAAAAATATGTTTCTATTCATGGCAGAAATGTAAAAAGAAATGCTTTATAGTTTATGAAGCAGTTGAATAAAAAAATAAATTTCTAGGTAGAAGGAGAGGACAGCAGAAGGCTTGGAACTTACTCTCCAAATTGTTCCCAATATCTCCTGTCTATTTTCTTTAATCTAGCCATACATTTCTACCAGCCAGACTGGTATTTCCTCCTGGATGCATCACCAAAGAAGTTGATGTAGCCATAACCTTTTCTCCCACTGTCTCCTTCACTGTTCCTCTGTCACTGACATATTATTGTCCTCTCTAAGGATGATAATTGTGGTTCTAGTTTTGGCTTTCCTGTTTTCCTTAACCACCATAGGTCTGTCTTTACATAGTATGTACTCTGGGGGTTAAACCTAGAGCCTGCCTTCTGAACCCTGTTTGCTTATTGTCTATTGATACATGCTTTAAGAGTTTTGAAAATTGCCAAAGTACATTTTTGTTGTGCTGTATAACTAATGATATAGTTCTTATTTACAAGCATCTGCATGACGTGTTAGAACAATAAACCTATTCTGAACAATCCAGTAAACTGCAGTTTGTGTTCATGGGTTGTGTACTTAGTTTTTGGGAGGAGTTGTTTTTTAATGAAATATTTTTTAAAAGAGAGAAAAACTCCTGTGAAAAGAGAAATATATGGTTTAGCATAAAGAACTTTACTTGCCACATAGAACAAGGGAGTATGAGTAAGAGGGGTTTTAACCATTCTGCATTTCTCTTTGATCAGGTTTTCTTCTAAACTTCAAATATATCATGAGAGCAATTTGTATGAGTTAAAAATTATCAGGAACAAAAACGCCAAAACTTTTCCTTCTTTTCATTTTTTGATCTGATTTAGTTAGCTTTTGCCAGTTTGTTAGACCCTAACGTGTATTTGAACATAGTTTACTGTGATTTATTATATTGTGGTAATAATGCACTTTCCAAGAAGGGAAGGGTTTATGTTATGGAGTGTATGTTAATAACCATCTGTTACCCAGACTGCTCCCTAAATAAACCATTATTATTCCGGTTACAGGTTTACATGATTTAGAACACCCTGATGTATCTTTAGCAGATGAATGGTAAGCCTTAAACAAAGCATGAAATTGGTGTCTGTTACCCTTCTTGGTTTCATATTGTTTGTGCTTGCTGAAACCAATTCTTTATGTTCAAAGACAAAGATCATGCTTATACATATTAACATTTTAATGTTTTGACAACATATTCTCAGGTCCTATTGCAACACTGACTTGCATCCTGAACACCGTCAAATGACTCAGTTAGAAGCGATTAAACGATACCTCACAGGAAAAGAGCCATTGCTCCAATGCAAGTATTTTGTTAAATATAAGTACTAGACGTTATCCTAGCCAAAAACTGTTATACTGCACCTTCTACAAAATTGAAAGCTGCGTAGTTTAACCATTGATAACTTGAGATTGGCTTACATAGCTAATATCACTTTGCAATTTCGTTTGCTTTTGAACTTTTTTCCAGAGTATCAATAAAAATATTGTTGGTTTCTGATTTTTACAGTAAACAATAGGCCTGAACCAAATATTCAAGGTTCTATTTAGATGGTGTAGCTATGCAATGTTATCATTCCATCTGGTTTCATAAATTAAACAGGATTGGTCTGAATCAAGCCTTGAATGACTCTTCTGAAGAATATACCAGATATTTCCTGAGTGTTTTAGGGAGAATATGTATAAAACTAGCATTTTTGAACTGCAAAGCTGAATGAAAAAAACATGTGGATAAGCGTGTATTTTCTCCAAGATGTTTGCAGAAACAGAGCTAGCGTGACTTAGGCATAATTGTTTTAGCCTTATTTTTTGTGCAAATGTGAGCATGAGATATATACAGGAATGTTACATGAAGTGGAAAATGCATTTTTGTGTTTTCTAGCCAAAAATTGTTGTTTGCAATGAAACTATATATATAAATATATAAATATAAATATAAATATATATATATATATAAACTACATTGTAATGAAACACCGTGTAATATAGTAAATGCTTAATACTGCAAAAGGTTTGAATATACATCAAAATAGAGTTTAGCGTAAAAAACAAAAATAATAGTTATCTAACAACAACAACAACAAAAGATCTGTATGCACATATATTTACAGATTTTACTATAATGTAATAGGTGACAAAGAATTGATCCAGGAAGTTCTGTTTGATGCAGTGGTGAGTGCACCAATTGAAGCTTATTGGACCAGTCTCGCATTAAATAAATCAGAGTAAGTAAGCTTTGTATCAGTCATTATAATTATGGGTATCTTTTTAATAGTTACGTTGAAGAACTGATGAAATACCTTGCAAATTCTGATGCTTTGTCAGATTAGCAAGATTTATTTGCATCATTTTGCTAGTCCCTTTCTGATTATTTGCCTAAGAGTTTTAATTTTTCAACTGCATTAAAAAATATTAACCATTTCACCCTAACTAGCACTAATTTTGATAAGTATTAAGTGTTTATTTTGTAGTATGTACATCATGATGATTAGTTTTAAGGTTACTCAAATTCTACAGTGTAACTAATGTAATTGTATACTAACCACAGCACACAGTTGTGACTTTCTAACAAACTGTTTAGAATAATTGAGGAATTTAATGTATAATTTACAAAAATTGTTTATGGAACTGGTAATTTATCTTGGAACAAATTATATACAGAAAAAAATGCCCTGGTAAAATAAATCATTTCTGTAATCCTCTTTTTTACTTTTTTTTTTTTAGTTTTATTTTTTTTAGTTTTCCACAGCTAAGTGTTAAGCAACAAGATGTTATATATATTAGAGAAAACATGTTAAGATTAGCAGTTTGCATGAGATACTGTTGCTGAAAGGCAATTCTGGGAGTTATCCTGATTAGATTTTGTTAAATTTTAATACATATACTTTTTAAAAGTTACATGAAAAATGATACTGTCAAAAAATATACTGAATGAGTAAAATCAGATGCAGTGAGTATCTGATTTCATCGAGCTAAGGATTATCTAGTGTCCTCTCAGAAGATAAAGATAGAAAATTATTGCATGCTCATATACTCTAGGCACCAATGAATTTATATAGAAGCATAAGGTTTCTAGGAATCCTCCTACACAATGAAATAACAACAGAGCCAGTAAACACAAGGAAGACAGCTGTGGAGACATACTAGTGGGAAACATTTGATCCCCTTTCACATTCTGATTTATGCTAATTAGACAGGACATTTTTTGATAATATATTTGAAGCTCTTGTTGCCCAAACAAGCAGTTTCTTTAAAGCAGCTACCTTGGTATTGTAGGTAGTGATGCAGCAACAGGGTTCAGCCTGACCTACATACCACATTTTTTCCTAATGTCTAGAGGCAAATACCTGTCCTGATGACAGTTACATTTGACTCTGAACTGGCTGGTTTAAATCTAGGTTACTTTTTGCATGTTTAAGCAACAATCGCACACCTATAGCTTGAAGTGTAGATGTACCATAGAGATGTTGAATAGAAAGGGAGCTGGATCTGATTTCCTGCTCATCTTCAGTCACTTGGTGCCAGTGGCTATCAAATGGTTGTTATGTACCTATGCTGACCCTTTTTTATTCTGTCTTCCATGTCATCCCATCCCCCAAATCTTGTCAAATTTATCTTATTTTGCTTTTCAGTTGCTCTTGTTCTAAATATCATTTCCATATTGCATGTTTTCCAAAGCACATTTGACTTTAAAGTAAAATAAAAAAATATTAAAAAAATAAAACTATCTTTCTAAAAAATGCGTACACTTCTATCTTCTGTGACTGGTAACATAGCTTTATCTGTTTACTGCCTGGAAACATCGTCTTTCTTTGTGTTCTGCTTTATTACAGAAATTCTGACAAGGGAGTGGAAGTTGCCTTCCTTGGAACACGGACTGGACTATCTCGTATCAACCTGTTTGTAGGTCCAGAACAGCTTACTAATCAGTAAGTAACAAAGCTATGCTTGGCAACAATGTGTGAAGAAATGTTTAGGAAGCATACCTATTGTCTCTTCCAGGGTTTTGCTCTGGTGCACTGAAATACATACTACAAATTAGAAAGATTTAATAGGATCCTTTAAATTTTTTCTTCAACTGGAACATTTGAAACAATGAGTTATTGTATACCTGTATCCTATACATTTACTTTTCCCTCCACTTTTCTGGAGTTAGCTTCAAATCTTTATTTTTCAGTGGAGATGCAGAGGAGAGTTCAGGATATGCTACATCTGTTGATGCCAAGGGATTTTTCATTTTTTTTAGTATCTCATCTAAGCATTTTAAAAATATTAGACATTTTCAGGATTTTTGTTATTGTTTTGCAAAATTTTTTTTGCTATTGAAATCTAAGTGACAGGTGTGGACTAGGTAGAAGGATAGTCAAGAGATCTCATAATTCAAAACTTTCCTTTTTTGCTTCCTTGAAGATGTGATGCAGTGGAGGTAGAGGTTTCTTAGAATGGAGAGCTATAAAATCAGGTCTGATAATTAACGCCTTTTCCAGGGAGCAGCTTGATAGTGTCAGGCAAATCTATATGCATTATGCATGTAAAAGAAAATCTGTACTTGATGTTTATGATAAATTTTTAAATTGAACATAAAATTGTATGATGTTTATCTGACCAGAAAATATTGCTGCAGTGTGAGTAGCCTTACAAGTAAGATCAATAGTACTGCAATTTCTTACTTTTAGACAGTAAACTAGAACAACGGCATTGAGACTGTACTTGCTGTTTTTCCCCATGGGAACTTTCTTTTGTCAGTATTCCATGAGATCATTGAAGAATAAAGTATGTAGTTGTCCACTACCTCCCTTATATATTCTTTGTAAAGTAGGCTATTCATTACGTTTTTCTTTCCTTTAAGAACGTATGTCAATGGCAGCAAATTACCAAACCTTCATTGCCTTTTTCACATTGCACAATTTACTGTTCTTGCATTCTTCTGGGAGAGAATTTAGACTAAACATTTTGATTTTATATCTGTATAAATGTATTTAGTGGTACCTAGTTTACTGTTTTTTCCATCCTTCACAACAAAAGCATTTGCAAGTCTGCCTCAAATAATTATTAGGGGCTAAAGTTAACCTTTTGTAGCACAAACAGTATGAGAAAAATGTCCAAAACCATTTTCTTTTCTGAAAGAATGAGTTTTGTTTTTTCTTGTCTTTCAAAAATAGATACTACTGTGCGGCATGCCACAAACAAGTATTTTCTTTCTCTCTTCTTTCTCAAGAGATTTCCTGACAGCTGGAGACAAGGAGAACATTTTTAATGCTGATCATTTTCCACTCTGGTACAGAAGAGCTGCTGAGCAAATACCTGGGAGCTTTGTCTATTCAATCCCATTTAGTACAGGTCTATAATTTTGTCACTCTACATTCTGAGCCATATATGACACTGAAAAGATACTAAATATGTCAATACCGAGCAGGCTCTGTAGTTAATCTCAAATGTTAATACATGCATTGAGATTTGCAGCTTGTTTACTGGTCCCTTGACCAGGTTCATCTTCTATAGGGCTCAAAGTGAAAACACTAGATATCATGTAACAGTTATTGTTGAATATTTGCATAGGTTCAAATTACAGCCTAGTATTGTAAGCAAGTTCAACAGAACAAGTGTCAACATCACAGAGAAGCCCTACCAGTTGTCACCTTTGTTGCCATTTTTTGCAGAGAAGGCAAGAGTTTGATTACTCACGTCAGTGTTTTAAGCTTGTTGGGATGGGGAATTTTAAAATGCTAGTGCCTGTATATTATGTGCAGACATAAACTATGAGAGTTGCTGTCTTATTAACACATTTCCTGAGCACTATATTCACTAAATTATTTCAAACCAGGGGGTAAGGGTGGAAAGCTGAATTTCTTTATTCTGCCTTTTTTATTTATTATTTTTTCTTTATACACCTTGCAGAAACAGCAAACAAAAGCAATGTAGTGACAGCCAGTACAGCCATTCAACTTTTGGATGACAGAAAATCCCCAGTCGTTGCAGGTAAAATTGTTGTTTTTTTGTTTTGTTTTGTTCATTTTTTTTCAAAGCAGTGTATATTCTTCACTTCCTATTTTAGTTAGGAGAAACTTAATGTAGGAATATAATCTTACAAGAAAAGAGGAGGATGGAAAGATGCAGAGTCAACTACATGACATATATGTTAAATTCTTAAAGAACACTTACTGACTCCTCTCCCTAAGATCTTGATCCTTTATTAATTGCATTTATCGATTAATCTAAACTCTCTGTCAGCAATGGAGTTTGATTTAATAGAAATAATAACCATTATCAGTGAAATATTTTTAAAAGATGTGATTCTATATCATCATTAATTGAAATATATTATTTTAAGGAAAAGGAGATATAAATGACTATCAGATGTGTAAAGATTCCATACAATCTTCAGGTTTGAAAATCCTGTTCTGTAACAAATGATATCAAGTGATCAGTTTACCTAGATTTTCAGAGGTGTGGATTGATCAGAGAATATAAATTGGATAAACAGCTCTTCAGTTTACCAGCCAAGAGTAAAACAGTACCTAAAGACTATAAAGTGAAGTTTGGCAGCTACAGATTAGAGATTAAATGTACAGATTAAAAAATGAAAAAAACTAATTTTTAATTGTTTGATATTGCTCACTCAATTTCAGATGCTCTTCTAAACAGTATCCTTCTCTAGATACCAGTAGTTACTGAATCTGAAGTAGGAATTAAGTTAGAGAAGCCTTATGGAAGTTTATACCAGAAACCAAGCCGTTTTATAGAAAATTGCGTAGCTACCACAAGAAGCAAGAATCATTTCCCACTCTTCTCATATTTTAAATATGATTTAAAATGCAGTAAGATATGCTGAGTACTATCCTGAAAGATCAAGAATATACAAGGTAATTCAGAAACCTCTAATCTGGCTTTTTACTTTTCTTTCTGTAACATTTAGTAACTGAAATAGAGATTTTGGGGGGGGGGTATGAAGCATTTTGAAGGAATATGCTTTGAAAATTTTTTCCTTCCCCCTAATCTGTTTGCATGCTTTCAGTTTTTATAGGGTTGGGGGTTGGACCAAATAGTGGACAAACTATTTTGCATGAAACTGTTAGTCAGTCACAGCCATTCAGAGAGCAAGAAATACATGCATTAATCTTGTCCTCTTTAAGTCGAGATTGTAAATGTACCATGAAATTTGTATTTTTTCTGTTAAAAAAACTTTCAACAAAGTTGCCAGCATCTAATTCAAATTTTAGGTTTTATTATAAAGTTGACAGTGTTTTCTTTTTAGGCAAAATGGATCTGGAGGCAGAAATTTGAGTAGTGGTAAAGGGTAAATATTTTTTTCAAAAATATTTGAAATATTTTTTTTGCCAGATCTGGGAGACTAAAGTACAATTACGGATAATGTTTTCAAATACATACATCAAGGTTCACATTTTGGCCAAAACATCTCATTTTAATTTGTATCAAGTGAGTATTCCTCGTCACTATTTGGTCTGAGTAGATTACAGAAAGCAACAGTGTGGGACACACATTCCATGTAAAATCACTCTGTTCCCAGAAGGGATTTGACTGAAAATAAAGCTGTGCCAGAATGTTGTTTATTGTAGATAACTGCAAGAGTTTAAAGCAGGAAAAGAGAAAAATAGACCATTACTATAAAATGGAAACCTGAGTTAGGCCTGCTCATGGTGGGCATCCAATTCAATAACTCATATTACAAAGTCTTCACTCCTGTTTTTTTTGTAGTTTTTGGTTGGCTCTATTTTTGTAGAAAGGGATCAATTATAACAGACTTTGTATGCAAATCTATGCTATAGCTCATTGGAAGCAGGAAGACTCAACCCTTTTAATATAGGCAAAAATTCCTAATATCAGTGAGACTACAGACTGTTACTACAGAGGACTTGAGTGTGTCACTGTTGCATCTGAAACTATTAATCACAGTTCATTGTGAGAATGCATTTCCTTACTGGGGAAAAAAAAAAAAAAAAGTATTTTGTTTTTGAAAATCCCTCCTGCCTCTTTCAACTGAGATTGTGAGTTTTTGCTTAAATGGATGCAAGTTCCTACAGAAAGTGTGAAAGAAGGAGATAAGGCTTTTATATATTTGTTGGAAGCAGCATATTTATTACTGTTTTTACAGAGCTCAATTTATTTGCAGGAGACAGAGACAATAGTACTGACAGCAGGTTTTTTTGCTTTTTTTTTGTTTTGTTTTGTTTTTGTTTTTCAGTGAAAACACATTTATGCTTAAATTTCTTTGTCTTAGTGTTCTCTGTTATCATGCCACCTATACATAGCGTACATTATAATGATCAGTTTCTTCAAACTGCCCATGCTACAATATTAAGGAGAATGAAAGATGGTGGATTTTTTTTTTTTTTTTTTTTAATTCTTCTAAACATGATCTAAAAATTGGAGAATCATCCAAGTCTTGAAATTCCATGAGATCATAGAATAACAGAGAAACCCAGGCTGAAAGAGACTTTAGAGATCACCTGCTCCAACCTTTCATGGTAAAAGCAGGGCCTAGACAAGGTTGTCTAACACCTTGTCTAGATGAACCTTAAAAGTCTCGAGGGTTGTAATGTAAGGTAAGATGTCATATAAGAGCAACATTAATTTTAGTGAGCAAGAAGACAGCAGTCAATAAAGGATTGACTGCTAAAGTCAATAAAGGATCTCAATTTAGGTTGCAATCTAGTTATTAAAAATGAGGCTGACTGAATTCTCTCTTCTGATGCTCTTATGAAAGTCTACATTTATGCTAAGGGTTGAATTAGAATTCAGCATAACCATGTTGTATTATTTTATACTGCATGATGACTGAAATGAGTTCATATCCCTGATGTGAACCTCTACTTCCAAGTGAATGCATGGGCATTTGATGAGTGCAAAATAGAATTTATATATGTACATTTATTTTGGTTTTATTTGCATTTGAAGGGGGGAAAGTAATTGTTTCATCATTATAATTTTGTTAAAAACAATTTTTAAAGATACAGACTATCACATACATGAATCACAGAACCGTTGAGGTTAGATGCAACCTCTTGAAATTATCTAGTCCACCCCAGCTCAGGCAGAATCATCCACAGCAGGTTGCCCAGAACCATATCCAGTCAGATTTTGAATGTCACCGCAGGTGGAAGGGCAAGAACCTCTGGGAAACATTTTCCAGGGTGTGACCACTCACACAGTAAAAACAACAAAAAACAGAACCAGAAGAAAGAATGAAAACCAACCAACCAACCAAACAAAAACACAACCAAACCTGATTGCTTGTGAAACCATGTTGTGGTGGTTTTACTTGGGTGGGTGGCCAAGCCCCACCAAAACTGCCCTCTCACTCTCCCTCCTCAAAGAGGAATGGGGAGAAAATATGATGAAAAGGGCTCAAGAGTGGAGATAACGACAGGGAGATAACGCAGTAATTATTGTGACGGGCAAAAGAGACTCAGCATAGGGAGATAGTAAGATTTATTGCCTATTACTAACAAGCTAGAGATGTGAGAAACAAAGGAAAGAAACTAAAGCACCTTCCCCCCCAGTCCACCCTCTTCCACCTCCTCCCCCCGAGCGGCGCAGGGGAACAGGGAATGGGGGTTATGGTCAGTCTGTAGTGCTTCGTCTCTGCTGCTGCTCGATCACTCTTGTCCCCTGTGCTGTGAGGTCCCTCCGACGGGA
>JAACYQ010024419.1:0-13240 GCA_011075105.1 Heteronetta atricapilla
TGATCTTGAGGTCTCTTCCAACCTAGAAATTCTGTGATTCTGTGATTTTAGCCTTAGCATGCTGAAAGACATATTTCTTGCTTCTGAGAAGAGAGGTCTAGTCATTTGACTGCAAATTATTTGGAGAAGATACTTTTAAAGTTCCATTAAAGAATGTGATTATTACCGATTCATATAAAACAAATGAAATGAGTCTGATTTTGGTTAAGCCATCAGAGAACTGAACTCTGGGAACAGCATGCAAAGACTTCCACACAAACACTGGATTAGAAATGAAGCACCTTGATCTAAGGAGGGAACTGTAGGAGGGAAATAAACTCCAATTATATTTGAGCCAAGAGGCTCTTAAGCAACAGATGGGTATTGGCACCTCAATGTTCATTTACGTTTTGAGTTAAACAGAATAAATCAGTGATAATCTGTTTTTAAAATGCTCAGACCCTAAACAAACAGGGCCTCTTCAAGGACTTATGAAAATGTTAATTTCTTCCTGAATTTCTCTCTGAGTCATAGTCATGCTTATACAGGTACTGATACACAGAATAAAAACTACAGGAAATTATAATCTCATTTCCAACCACAAGCACACATTATTTTGCAGCACCTCATGTGTAAAGACTAGGGTCTCCTTTCACACCCAGGAATCAGAATGGAGCACTTCTGCCATGAGCAGCTGTCCTGGTTTCAGTTAGGACAGAGTTATTTTTCCTCCTAGTAGCTGGTAGAGTGCTATGTTTTGGATTAGGATGAGAAGAGTGTTGATAACACGCTGATGTTTTAATTGCTGCAAAGCAGTGCTTATACTAAGCCAAGGGCTTTTCAGCTCCTCGCTCTGTCCTGCCAGCGGGCAGGCTGGGGGGGGGCAGCAAGAGCTGGGAGGGGACAGACCCAGGACAGCTGACCCAAACTGGCCAAAGGGGTATTCCATACCATCTCACGTCATGCTGAACAATATATATGGGGTGGCTAGCCAGGGTAGGGGGCCGGCTCTCGGGGTTGGGCTGGGCATCGGTCAGCAGGTGGTGAGCAATTGCATTGTGCATCACTTGTTTGTACATATTATTATTATTATTATTATTATTATTATTATTATTATTTTCTATCTTAATAAACTGTCTTTATCTCAACCCACAGGCTTCACTTTCCCGTTTCTCTTCCCCATCCCAGAGAGGGAGGGGGGAGGGTGAGCGAACGACTGTGTGGTGTTTAGCTGCCGGCCGGGTTAAACCACAACAGCAGCCAACAAGGGAACTTCTAACATACAGAGCAAAGCCTACCAAAGGCACCATTCAGAATAAATGAGATCTGGACCCAGTCTGTCCAACTGTACTTAACCCTGGAAGAACAAAGCAGCACAGGTAATTGTTATAGTGAAGATAGGTCCAACAGATCTAGACTACCTCTGCTCCACAATAATTCACACTCAGGAAGGAAACTGTGAAGCCCAGAACTCTTAAAAATTTTACTTCCTTGTAACATGTTTGGAACAGGAGGCAACAAGGGCAGAGAAACCTAAGTAACAACTGGTAATTGGTTTCTAATATGGAGAAGGTCAATGAGATTGGCTTGGGGTTGCTTTGGATTATTAAGGCAAATTAAGTTTTATAACGACAATGTAAATTTAAAAACAATAAATCAATATTCTCAGTAGGAACACATCCACAAACGTCCAACAGCTTGCAGAAATGTACTTGTATTTCAGAAGATCTTTGACTAGAAATCACTATCTTCCCACTATACCCATAAATGTTAGATTTTATGTCACTGAGTAGTATGGTTTGTTCTCTCAGCTGTTCCACTGTAAACATACCATAACAATCAGGTTACACAAACATCCCATGTGCCTAAACCAGTTCAGGGAAGGAGAAAGGGTTGTTTAAATTCTGTCCATGTTCACTTCTCGGCTGTTCTGTTAATGAAGTTAACAATTTGTAAACTGTGATAAGTCTGGATGGAAAATACGTTAGTACTGCAAGACATTTTTGCTGATCTACAGAGTAGGTTTTTAATTGCTGTTGGTGGGCCACACTATTGCTGAGACAAAACATCCTTTAAAAATGAACATGCTTTTGAATCATTTGTTCTCTGAAATAAAGACCACCAAATCCATCCTTAAAGAAACAACTGGAAGTGGAGGAAGGATAAGTCATAAACAAATAAAGAAGAAAAAAGGATTTGAGCACAACCAGCATGCCCAATAACATGCTTAAAATTATGTCCTTTCTTTCTGCCTTTTATTTTTATCTCTGCATCTAGTTTTATCTGCATTTCTACTATTCACCTATTGCAAACTCGAGTCCTACTGCTAATGAACCTTGTAAAAACTCTCTAAAATATTATCTAACTTTTCTGCACAAGCCCAGTACTGTCATATTTAAACTGCCTAAACAAGGCACAGGAAGTAGGAACAATAACCCCTACAAACTCTGAGGATCCCCTTCAGAAAGCATCCCAGATTGGCTCTGATTTACTTCAATAGGATCAAGTATCTTCTATAATAAAGCTCTAATAATTTCTTAAAATTTATTTATTTTAGAGCAGTGGTTATGCCAGTAATCCCAAATATAGCAGCTGAGAAGTTACAGAATCCTCTCATAAATGTGTAGACAAGGACTAAATTTGGAAGATTTAAAATCTATTTAGGATAATAAAATTTAGTAAAATTCCATATGGAATTTATTTAAATAGAGCTTTTTTTTTTTTTTCCTAATTTCTTTGGGATCTACAAAACAAGTTATTTATGTAATAGTTTTCTGTCTAATTGTTTGTAAGTTTCCTCAACATTGTAACATTAATTTTCATTTTATCTTTTTTCCACCTCCATTTTATCATGTTCCTTGAGGTGGAAAAAAATTATTTCAGAATCTTGAAATGTCAGATGCTTCACCTTAAAAAGTGTGGCTCTGATTTTAGATACAGAAAGTAGGGTTTTCAAAGGAAACTTAAATGCTTAATCTCACAAGGTTCAGTGACTTCCAGTGGGATTTTTACTTTGTCCCTTAGGTACTTTTCAGAATTGTTCCTCTGATCCTAATTTAAAGACTTGTATTAAAGTGGTAGGTTTTTTTAGAAGCAGTGAGCAACAAGAGTTTCCACTGACTTCAGTGGGAACTCATGATTTCAGGAAGTAAGGTTACTTTTATCACAGTACTAGAATTTTAGTATTCACATCTAGAGAGTTTGATTGAAATGCTTAAAGTCAACCAATGAATTCAGGAAAAAAAGAAAAATCACGGATAAATAAAAAAAATAAAAATAAAAGTAAATCTTGAAAGCTTTCCCAGTGTGGTGTGAAATGTCTTCCTTGTGGAAATGTGAAGTTGCAGACTAATGCTTGGCACACGCCTCTTATGGGGGGAACGTGAAAGACAAAATACCTTGAAGCTATTCTGCAAAAGCTGTTTCAAACATATTCCTTACAGTTGATTCTGTTGATAAAAAGTGAATAAATGGGATGAAGTAGAAATGTCTCATGAATCCATTTTGTCTTGCTTTCCTCAGAAAGTTAAGTGAGCATGTTATCTCTGTGTGTTTCTGCATATTCAAAAATTTTCAAATCATAAACCAAGTTCAACTGCATATTTAATGGCAGATTATCATGCTCCTAAGATTCACGACAATATGCAGCCTAACAAAGTACAGCGACCATATCACTATTTCCATTTAGGTAAACTATGTCTCATGTAAGGTAGAGTGTAAGTATCTCTCACTGGAATAATTTAAAACCAAAATCACACCTTTTTCTTTACACAAGGCAGAGACAGTTACTGAAAAAAATGGATTCTTCTATTAATTTCAAAATAAATCACATATTTAATATCTATTATATATGTATATACATATATTTCAGTGAAAACAAACAAACAAACAAACAAACAGTCAGTTAAATCCATTAGAGAGAAGACTTCAGTTAACAAAGCTCGTCATAGACATCACTCCACCTGAGAATTATGCATGAGACTGTTTAGGAAAGAAGATCTTCTTAAAACTAACACCTGCAGACACTAATAGCAGCACAGTCAGAACATGCTGATACTGACACTCCTGCAGAAGGTCCTATACTGACATGCCAAGATACACAGAAGTTGCAAAGAGCTGCCAAGGAGACCAGAGCAGAAATTGTTGCATGTATTGCCTGTAAATTAGTAATTATATGACTTAATGATATCAGGATCTCTCTCTATCAAGCTGATGATAGAGGATTATCTGACCAACCCATATTATCTACCCTTTTTGGTTAGCTGAGTGTCTGTAAACTCATAAGGTGTAAAATGGTCACCTGAACCATACAAGACTTTATGAAAGTAGTGGGCTTCAAGACCTAGAGATTTTTTCCCCTCCCAGCCCCATAGAGGTGAGGCTGCCCCAGCACTATGTCCCCAGTCTGCCCAGAAGCCAGGCATACAGACCCACACACACACTTACACACACATATGCCCACATGGTACTAACACAGCCAACCATGCAGTTCAAGATGGAGAGAAAGCGGTGCCTTCACTGACACACACAGAATACAAATCACTCACATAAATATTGAGCATCAGAGAAGTCCTGATCCTCTTCTTCCCCTGTGGCTGATGAGGACTCAATTCACTACTGTTCACAAACAGATGCATACTAAGGTATGCTTTGTAACAGGTTTCAGACACTTGACCTGTCCCAATTTCCCTGACCTCCAAGCCCCTTGGTCTCATGGTTTCTCAGTCTGGTTACTAGCACTTAAACCTTTTACCATACTCTCTTATTCTTGCTTCACTTTTGCTTGTGCTTATACACAAGTTCAGAACAGAGAGTGCACCCACACAGGAGACACTTAGATAAAGGATTTATTCAGTTTAGGATAGATAGCAGTGGTCAAGTACAAGTCTCACTCACACACAAGCGCATTGACAACCCCTCTGTTTACACACCACCTAGTCTCTTTTACCAGCTTCTCCCTCTATTTTCCAACATTTGTTTCTAATTCACCCTGATTTCATCTCTTACTACTTTTGGTGTTTACCCCTAAATATGTCTTGCACATTCCCACAGCCCTTGGCTCTCTTCCCTACCAGGTCTGAGTTTAATTTGCTTTACTTGATCTAGTCAGAGCCACCATCAGGATACCTGGTAAGTTCATAGTATCAAGGTCAAAAATGACCTAACAATCTGCCCTGTGTATAACTCAAAATAGAGAACAATAGGACAAAAATTGGCTTTCTGCTGTGGATTCTACAACAGCCACAAGTGGATGTCTACAAAAAGCTGTGCAGCTGACATAAGAATGTTATACTTTATTTCCCTTCAGATAACAACATTAAAAGGCAGCTAATAATACATATAACTTTTTCCTAACTTCAGTTTCTATTTAAGCAACAGCTGCATTTCTTTCAAGGATAATATCTGATGCTTTCCTACACATTTACAATTTGAGCAATTGCAAGCAGGTAAGATGGCCTTATCAGAAGAATTTTGAATTAATATATCCAGACTGTGACAAAACTTATGCAAACAATCTAAAGCATTAAATTGCTAACATATTTTTAGGCACAATTTGTCCAAAAAAAAAAAATAGGATCAGCACTTCAGTTATAAATTTATATTTTAAAGCACATTCTCACACATATTTTAAAGTGCTGCCTATCACATCGTAAAATACATCCATAAAGCATAATATATCGAAATACATCCAAAAGCATAATATATTTATGACCTGCATCAATTTTGAAATAACCATTTTTTTTAAAGACATCTATTTTCTATTATTTTAACTAGAGCACAATGATATCTACAAAAACTGAGGACTGAAATAAGTTCTTAAAGAAGTAAAATACGCATAGTTTATCATTTGGTAAAGAAAAACATACACAGTATATCCTAGAAGTTTAATATAAAGACTGGGACAATGTCTACCTTCTTATGACTGTGTCCACTGACCAGTCGATGGATGCCAAAGAACTAGGACAACATCCTCTCAGGCTTGAGAAGTATTGTTTCCTAAGGCCATGTGAACTCATTGAGAACTGCATGCAAAGCTATGCTTCCCTATGGTTACATACATGGTACTGTGCACGATAGGACAGACTGAGAAACCAATTATGTACAGCTACTCACACTTGTGGGCTCTTAAGTTGGAGGAACGAAGCCTCCAGAGAGCCCATTCTCTAGTGGCTGAGGCTTCCACTGCTGCTTTTAGTCTATGTACTGAAACATAGCCAAGTTTTTTTCCAGCACACTGCCATAACACCAAATTGCCAATGTGTACTTAGCCTTTCCCTAAAACCTTGCAGAGCAGTTTATATTACAGCTTTGTAGTCATCCCCATCATTCAGAAACAGGAGTAATTCTACTAAAAAGACATGCTTAATTTTCTCATTATATAAACCCAATGTAATACATTTTCAATCAATAAAACATAGCCACTGTATAAATGAGGTATGCTCTGTTGCAAAGCTGCAGTTAGAAAATCTAGCAGTATCTCTCCTTGCCTTATCTCAAGAATTGATGTATTCAAATAGTAACACTGTAAATAATGAAAATGTTATTCCAGGATGAGACTGAGGAGAAAGTAGAGGTTGTTTCCAGTTCTTCTGACAAATTTTAAAACAAACAAACAAACAAACAAACAAAAACTTGATATATTTTATTCTTTAATTCAATCACTTCATCTGAAATGCTACTTAACTTAGTGTTTATCAATATAATGTAGATTTTGAAAATGAAGCTTTAAGAGGAGCATGGATTCCCACAGAATACTCAGAAAGCTAGACCAGGAAGAGAACCCAGCTCTCCCATGCCTCAGTGTCACAGCCTACTCAATCATTAGTTTGCTACCATCAAATTAATGTGCTGCATTAGACACATAACAAGGAAAGCACACACAAAGAAATCTGAGAGCATTGTCCAAACACTTCTTTAATACTGGCAGGCTCAGTGCTGTGACCAGTTCCCTGGGCTTGACCACCCTCTCAGTAAAGAACCTTTTCCTGATAACCAGTCTGAACCTTCCCTGTTGCATCTTCAAGCCATTCCCATGGGTCCTATCACTGGTCACTAGAGAAAAGAGCCCAGTGCCTGCCTCTCTGTTCACCCTTGTGAAGAAAACCACCACACTTCCCGCAGCCTGTAGCTTTGCATGAGGCTGTTGTGCCTCAAGTGCAGGACGTAGTACTTAGCCATGTTAAACGTCATATGGTTGGCCTCAGCTCATCAATCCAACCTATCCAGATCCTTCTGCAGAGCCCTCCTGCCGTTGAGTAAATTCATACTTCCACACAAGTTAGTGTTGTCTGCAAATTTACTAAGGGTGCACTCGATCCCTTCATCCTCATAACTGTAAAGAGAACTGTCCCCAGTACTGAGCCCTGGGGGACACAATTTATGACTGACTACCAATTAGATTTAATTCCATTAACCATGGCTCTTTTGGCCCCACCACCCAGACAATTTTTAACCCAGCGAAGTGCACACCCATACAGGCCTTGAGCAGGCAGCTTTTTCATGAGAATGTTGTGGAAAACAGTGTCAAAAGCCTTATTGAAGTCTAGGTAGACCACATCCACAGTCTTTCCCTTATCTACTGAGTGTGTCCCTTGCTGTAGAAGAACAGGTTAGTCAAGCGGGACCTGGCATTCACAAACCCATGCTGACTGGGCCTGATCACTTGGTTGTCCTGTAACTGCTTTGTGATGTCACTCAATCTGCTCTGTGAGCTTCCCTAGCACTGAGGTCAGACTGACAGGCCCTTTCTTGTAGATGGCGTCACATTTGCTAGCTACCAGTCCACTGCCAGGGCTGCTGATAAACAATGGAAAGCATCTTGCCAAGCAATTCCACTAGCTCCTCCAGTACTCTCACGTGGATCCCATCTGGCCCCATAGACTTGCATACATCTAAGTGGTTTAGCAAGTCGTTAATCATCTCCTCTTGGATTATGAGGGCTTCATTCTGCTCCCTGTCCCTATCTATAATCTCAGGGGGCTGAGTACCCAGAGAACTGGTCTTGCTGCTAAAAACTTAGGCAAAGAAGTCATTAAGTACTTCAGCCATTTCCTCATCTGTTGTCACTTTTTTTCCCTCAACATCCAAAAAAGGATAGAGATTCTCTTTAGTCCTCCTTTTCTTGTTTATGTATTTATAAAAACAGAGAGAAATATTAGTCCTGTCTTGGAGATAAAAAACAATGACAAACAGAAATAGAGTACATCATCCAAGTTGTATACAAAAGAGATTCATCTCATTATTATGATTACCTGAAGTTATTGAATTTAGAGTTGTAATCTAATCAGAGTGAAAATCTTCTGTAATGTCATCTAATCCTTTTCAAAACAACATCAGGTGTTTAAATATTTTCTGTTAAGGCAGTAAACCTGTTATTAGTCAGTGATTCATTGTCCTTTTGATCAGTCTTCAAAGCAAGTTATACGCTATATATGTGTAGTCTCTCTATATGTCTGTATCATGTGTTTTTCCAAATTTGAAAGCTCATAAAATATGAAAAATATATTTTCCTTTAGTAAAACGGTAATACATTTTACTTATTATATGTAAAAAAGGATACATTGAAAGATACATTTCTTAAGAAATGCAACAAAAAGCCGTCAGCAGAAGTGAAGACTTACTAATTAGCCTATTAAATGTAGTTTATAATTCCTGATGAAGCAAAGTTTCATTCATGTATATTTGTATTAAACTAAGGTGTTTCTCTCTCTCCAAGTCTTGAAAAAATAGAGCAAGTAACCATAAATATTCACTTTCCAAAAGCCTGATGCTCTAACAAGGTCTAAGGCATGACATACAACAAAACTGAACACATGTAATGCACTTTATTTGTTAAATACTGCCCTTGTTCTAAAACAACAAGTCTGTGGCTTTTTTTAAAAAAAAAAAAAAAAAAAATTGTACTCTTCTGATACTGTACTGTTGTGTGTTTTTCACCAATGTCAGAGTCCAAAGTTTTATTAAAATGGATTACTATAAATAACTGTGGTGGTGCAGGTGAACTCCATCACATCTGCTCTCTCTCTCCCCCTCCTCCAAGAAAAAAGGAGAGATAATATAATGGAAAATGCTCAAGGGTTGAGATAAGGATAGGGAGATCACTATACAGTTACCATCATGGACAAAACAAATTCAACAGTGAGAACTAAAAGCAAAATAAAAACACCTTCCTCCCTCCATCCACCCTACTCTATGTCCTCCCCCCAAGCGGCGCAGGGGAACGGGGAATGGGGGCTGCGGTCAGTCCCTAATGCTTCATCTCTGCCGCTCCTTCATGGTCACTCTTTGCCCCTGCTCCATGTGGGGTCCTTCCCACAGGATGCCATCCTTCCAGAACTGAGCCTGTGGGGGATGCCCACAGGCAGCAGCTCTTCAGGAACAGCTCCCACAAGGCTCCGTACCACAGGGTCCATCCACCAGTAGCAAACTGCTCCAGCACGGGTCCCCCACGGGCGGCAACTCCCCCCAGACCCCCTGCTCCTGCGTGGGCTCCTCTCCACAGGCTGCAGATCCGCTCCTGTGGGGGACGCAGCCCCATGGGCCACAGCCTCCTCCAGGCCACATCCACCTGCTCCGCCGGGGGCTCCTCCATGGGCTGCAGCGTGGAGATCTGCTCCATGTGGGACCCCTGGGCTGCACGGGGACAGCCTGCTCCAGCAGGGGCCTCTCCACAGGCCACAGCAGAACTTCTGCTCCAGTGCCTGGTGCACCTCTTGCCCTTCTTTTGCACTCACCTTGGGGTCTGCAGGGCTGGTTCCTCATCTGCTCTCCCAGAGGCCCACCCAGCGTCACTCCCTGGCTCAGCTCTGGCCAGCAGCAGGTCCCTTTTGGAGCTGGCTGGAGCTGGCTCTGATCTGACATGGGGCAGCTGCTGGGCTCTGATCACAGAGGCCACCCCTGCCGCCCCCCTGCTGCCAAGTCCTTGCCACATAAATCCAGTACAACAATCTTACCAAATTTATTCCTCCCTAAAGTTGATTTTTTTTTTTTTAATTTTTTAATATAATTACATTTTATCTTTAATCACAATACCTTTACTGTGTTATTTACTGTGTTTTTTACTGTGTACCTATTTCAGGTTCTCAGTTAATAAAAATAATAATAATAAAAGGTATCGATGT
This sequence comes from Heteronetta atricapilla, assembly GCA_011075105.1. Lineage (NCBI taxonomy): Eukaryota > Metazoa > Chordata > Aves > Anseriformes > Anatidae > Heteronetta > Heteronetta atricapilla. The sequence goes on from JAACYQ010024419.1 coordinate 10,101, forward strand.
TTGAATTAAATCAGCTTTACATCCTTAGATGAAGTATTATTTTCCAAGTAAACTTCTAGCCTTAACTGATCAGAAAGTACTGCCTTTTGCCTGATTTTGAAACTATTTCAACATCAACTTGAAAATTTCAAAAATAACTTTTTACTGTAGTGGATCTAATTTAGCTTAACAGAGGCAATGTGGGAAAAAAATCTGCCTTTGAGATAAAGAACTGAATATAATGCCAGTATGAAATTAATGTCATGCATATGTGTTACAGCAATGATCCATCAGCCCTTAGTTCCCTTATAACCATCTAAAAACACCTAAATACCAGGCCAGAGGATTTCAGCTGCAGGAGAATCTGTTTTTGAGGAGCAATGGACGCTTATCAGATTTGGCATTTTCTTAGTGAAGTAAGTATTTCTTAGAACTCACAATCAGTCTGAAATTCAAATTAACTATTGATATTAACTGGATTAAAACTTTATGGATGAAACAATAACAACATCTTTGATAATTTCACTGAGTAATTAGGGTAAGGTATAATATATAAATAAATCACTAAAAGTATACCGTGTCTGAAGGCAATTCATTTCCACCCTATAAAGAAATTCTGATCTACAGATCCATATACTAAATAATGAATTATTTAGCCTTACTCTGACTTGAAAGAATCCATTCACTCTGATGTTGTTTTCACACCTACCTCCTCCTATCATACCATCTTTTCAATATTTCTATGATAAAAACTATTTTCCACCAGAAATGCTTTTTCTTAAGTATATGGAAATATGTTCCATTTTTGCATTTGAACCCAGAAGAGTCACATATAACCAGTAACTGTCAGTGCTCAGTTCTGTATTCTTTCCAGTAATCATATGTCTTAGTCACTGAAATGCTTGTCAACTGTGCTGTTAAATTGGGTCATGTAATGTTAACAACATCAAAGCTGGGCTTCATATCTCTCCAAAATAATTCCTAAGAAGTTCTTATTATGTTTCTGTATAAGTATAGCTCAAAAATATACACAAAATTCTGTCATCTCTTCCTCTGGGATGACTTCAGGGCTTTGTAGTGATCTCTAGATCTTGAAGCTGCTGTAATTTAAATGAAGAAAAGATGCAACAGATTTCCTACAAAATGAATATAAAATCCCTTTCCCCTCCTTCACTGTTTCAGAGAAACTTACGAATTAAGAATTTAAAAGGACTATTGTTAACATATTAAAATAATCTGACTCAAAGGAAAGATGAAGATATATATTTTAGAAGTTCTATTCCATATAATTATGTGGAATTTAATTGACTCTGCTGCTATATTTTTCATAACTTCTTATTTAGTCAGTTTGCTTAAATATTGTATAACTGATGTCAAAATATTAAATAAATACTTCAACTAGAGTTGTATTACTTTCTAACAAAAATAAGATTTTGCTTAAATGTTTCAATTTTTCCTGTTAAACATATATCAAAACATCCTGCCCAGTACATGTTTTATTATATAGAAATATATATCTTTCCTTGAAAGACAGAAAGGCATTTAAAAAAAAATTCCCCCTCTGCACCCCGGACATAGGAAGGTATAATACAGAATTTAAGGGGCATGCTTGTGTTAAAGTATTAGTAATATAAATAGATTTAGACACATGTTCACACTCACTCAGGAAGTTAATTCACAAATGGCCTGATCTAATTCCCATTCAAATCAATACCAGTCTTTATTAGGCTTTGAGACTAGCCTGTTTAATCTCTCCAGATCTCAGTTATACCCCTATAAACAAAGGCTATCTCCTTAACTCACAGAAGTGATGTGAGGATGAATGTTTAATCATTTATAGAGAGTCAGAAAGTGCTCAGAGGTAGGTCAGGAATGCAATCAGACAGCTCCTTGCTGCATCTATTACTGAAAATCCTGCATGGGGTCCAGTTTCCCTAAGTTCTGTGCCCCAGATGGGAAAAAAAAGAAAGTCTCACACATGACCTTGAAAGACTCCTATCAGTTTTCTTCGACAAGACAGGAAACTAACATGCATTAGGGGCGCTGTTTCAAACCAGCAACTAAAGGAAATGAAATATGTTAGGTGACCAGGATCTCACTCCTTGTGTCTACCCAGGATTCCCAATATATACTGGGGACAAGACTCACAAATATGCAAGAAACATGCTCCAACAGGGAACCACCATTGCCCAAAGCTAATCCAGTAAGTGACATTGTATAGTCACTCACACCTATATGAGTACATATTTGTCCTGGTTTCAGTTAGTACAGAGTTATTTTTCCTCCTAGGAGCTGGTAGGCTGCTATGTTTTGGATTAGGATGAGAAGAGTGCTGATAACATGCTGATGTTTTAATTGCTGCAGAGCAATGCTTACACTAAGCCAAGGACTTTTCAGGTCCTCACTCTGTCCTGCCAGCGGGCAGGCTGGGGGTGCAGCAAGAGCTGGGAGGGGACAGACACAAGACAGCTGACCCAAACTGGCCAAAGGGGTATTCCATACCATCTGACGTCATGCTGAACAATATATAGGGGTGGCTAGCCCGGGGGGGGAGGGTGGCTGCTCGGGGTTGGTCTGGGCATCGGTCAGCGGGTGGTGAGCAATTGCATTATGCATCACTTATTTGTATATATTATTATTATTATTATTATTATTATTATTTTCTATCTTATCCTCAACTTCTATTTTCTGTCTTTATCTCAACCCACAAGCTTCACTTTCCCGTTTCTCTCCCCCATCCCAGAGAGGTGTGAGCAGGTGGATGACCTGGTCCTCATGGTGGCGGAGCTCAAGGAGGAGGTGGAGAGGTTGAGGGATATCAGGGAGTGCGAGCGGGACATAGACTGGTGGAGCAACTCCCTACAGGGCCTCAAGGAGAGGTACCGGGGTGAGTCACCCCAAATGGGGGTGGACCCCCTGCCCTGTCACCGTCAGGCAGAGGGAGGGGATCTGGGAGTTGAGGAGGAATGGAAAAAGGTCCCTGCTCAACATCGCAGGCAATGCCCTCCCCCACCGGCCCCACCTTCCCAGGTGCCCTTACACAACAGGTTTGAGGCCCTGGAGCTTGAGAGACCGGTGGCTGAGGAAGAGGTAGCAAGTGTACCCAGGAGGATACCTAGGGCGAGGAGGTCGACTCCACGCCTCAGGACTGCCTCCACCAA
>JAACYQ010024441.1:0-10780 GCA_011075105.1 Heteronetta atricapilla
TGCATGTAAGAAACATGCTGGGTAAAACAGTCTGGGCTACTCCTGCCTCAGGAAATTTAAGGAACTCTTGTTCTTAATAGAACAACGTCTGCATCCATATTGCATCATACACATTCGCAGTCACACCTCGTTACCAGGCATTTTTACCGAGGGCAACGCGCGAGCTGACATGTTGACCAATTTGGCCATATATCCCCCAGTCCCTGATAAGCTCCTCCAAGCTCGCACCTCTCATCAGTTCTTTCACCAGCTGGCTAAGTCATTAGCCAAACAATTTACAATTCCATTAGGGGATGCAAAACTTATAGTGCAAACCTGCCCTGACTGCCAACAAGTACAGGGACCATCACAGGAAGTAAACCCTAGGGGTCTTGGTTCATTACAACTCTGGCAAACCGATGTCACACATGTCCCTGAATTTGGCTGGTTAAAGTACATCCACGTCTCTGTAGACACTTTTTCACATGCTGTATGGGCAGCTCCATTGAGTGGGGAAACAAGCAGGCATGTACAAGCTCATTTTCGACTTGCTTTCGCAGCCCTAGATATTCCATTCGAAATCAAAACTGATAATGGGCCTGCCTACACTAGTAAATCCACAGAAGGGTTTTTTCACACTTGGGGTATTACTCATAAAACAGGAATCCCACACTCCCCAACAGGACAAGCTATAGTGGAACGTACACACAGAACGCTTAAATCCTTGCTAGACAAACAAAGAAGGTGGACACGATGGAGACACCACAAAATAGAATTGCAAAGGTTATATATGTGATGAACCACCTAACTATGCCTTTCTTACATGAAGAAATTTCCCCAATAGTCAAACACTATGGAACTCAAAAGACAGGCCTCACTTCGTTGTATGAGGATAAACCATTAGTTAAAATTCGTAATCTTAATACAGGGGTGTGGGAGGGTCCATACTCTTTATTAACTTGGGGGCGAGGGTACGCTTGTGTCTCCACAGGGACAGGACCGAGATGGGTCCCAGCACGAGCGGTTCGTCCTTGGCTAGAACCCTCATCCTCCTCAACCTCTGCAAGCTCGGGGAATCCTGGGTTTCCATCCAGCCTCAGCGAAACATCTGGGTCACACTCACCAACATGACTGGACAAGAGCACATCTGCCTGTCTATGGCCAATGCGGGTAACCCTTTTACAACGTGTCTGGTCGGTATACCACTGAGTGATGAACAGCTGCACAGAATCATCAACAGCACCGATGCCAAGAGCGTGGCCAACGCTTGGAATACCTCCTGTCCGGGCAATGTCAGTAAGGAAGCAATGAATGCTTGGGATGGTTGGACATCACGACTGAGTCATGCAACTTTAGAACCACAAGAACTCGATATATTAGGTTGTGTTAGCACACCAGCATGTATGAAGTTTAATTACACTGGTAGCAACCTCACCGCAGTTGATGTTACACCCAGTCTGGGAATATATCGTAATGGTTCAATTTGGTGCAACTACACCTCTCCTAATGTGTCAAAAACTTCAAATGCGCCATTTACACTCCCCCCTGGGGTGTTTCTCATCTGCGGTGACAGAGCATGGCAAGGTATTCCATCGCACATAAGGGGAGGCCCGTGTATTCTTGGTCAATTAACCTTACTAACCCCTAACACATCTATGATACTAAAAATTTCGAGACAATATAAGCGCACAAAATGTAGTGTCAGTCACTACCAGAAAGACTGTAAAGATAATCTCGATTTTTGGCAGGCTGACAAGGTTATCTCCGTTTCAATTCTTGCACCCGGTGTAGCCACTGTTCAAGCTCTAACAACGCTAAATAAGCTAGGTTGCTGGCTGGCAAAGCAGACTAATGCTACCTCTGCTGCATTGAGTGCGTTGCTAATAGACGCTGATTCCATTAGGCATGCAACACTGCAGAATAGAGCGGCAATAGACTTTTTGTTATTGGCACAAGGACATGGGTGCGAAGAGTTTGAAGGTATGTGTTGCATGAATATAAGTGATCACTTTCACTCAACACATCAACAGCTGTCTAATCTCAGAGAATTAACAGACAAGCTAACAACCAGCATGTGGGGTTTGGAATCGTGGTTGCAGAGTTTAGGTATTGGGGGCTGAGTGAAGGAGATAATAAAGGGGGCTATTATAGTTTTGTTAGTAATCGTTGTAGTTCTGCTAGTTGTACCGTGCTTGTTTCAATGCTTACAAAGAATGCTTTTGTGCTCAATGCAATCAGCTTGGCTGTTAGAAATAAAAAGAGGGGGAATTGTGGGAAATCGGTCAGAAAGTATGTGGAGTATGTTAGACACAGAGATGAAGTGAGAAAAATAAAATGCAGAATGAGGCAAAAGTCACGTAGCCTGAAGATAAAGGAGGTATAATTGGGAGACAAGAAGATCAAAAAACAACAGGTGCAGTCCGGCCTGTTGCTCATCAGTACACAAAAAGGAGATATGGCTGCTGTGCGATCGCCTTGTGAACAATAATAACGGCTAACGAGCAAACCTTGCCAAGTTGTGTGATAAAAGCATGTAGATACGCTAAGCCTATATAAGTAGAGGGGTTAAACACTAAAGTGCTTCAGCTACACACCAGCCTGGAGTCGTGTCGTTCTTTCCCTTCATTTGTTCAAAGGCTTGTTGTTGCTCGGGGCCCCATTTGAAATCATTGTACAAATGGGTTACTTGATAGAGCATATCGTAGTGATCATAGGCTGCTGCATCGTGGCAAGATCACAGAATCACAGAATCACAGAGCTGTAGGGGTTGGAAGGGACCTCGAGAGATCATTGGGTCCATAACTTGATCATAAAATATGTCAATGTAGATCTTTACATACCCAAAAGTCATGCCACTGAAGAACATCTGTGGGAAAAGAATTTGCAGGTGGCTTTGCGCTGGTGTTTCACATGTCCCTGAATTAGAAATAATGAGGAAACAAGCAGTAGAAACAAAAACTTGAGCAAGGTTGAGATAAAGTAAATTGGCTACAGTGTTAAAGATGAGCTTTGGACAGTGGCCAATTGCTGGCTGGCTCAAGGCACATGTCTGAGGGTCTCTAACCAATTGTATGACAGATTCAGGTGCGTGGACAGCGCGTAGGGCTACAGGGAAAGTATATGTAGTAGTGAAAAAGGGCAATAAAGGTATCCTGTTCAAGAGCCATCAGGATTCCATGTTTTTCATCCCTTCAAATGGTGACCCTGACGTGATAGGGGAGGAGCAGTGCTGAACGAGCGTCTGAAGGGACCCCAGCTGAACAAGTCAAGCTCGCAGCCAGACTGCAGCTTCAACCCCAGAACATCACCTGAAGGACAGGTGAGCGGCTGGGCATTAATCATGGGAGCTAGCCTTTCAGCAGAGGAAGAGACTATAGTGAAACTACTAATGCAACTCCTAATGGAAAGGGGAGTAAAATATGATCCGTTTAAGATAAAGCTATTATTGATTTTTTTGCTAAAACAAGGGTTCCCCTCAATGGCTTCCACAGTATTTGATATAAAAACTTGGGACCAAGCGGGGGAAAAAATATGGAAAGCAGTGTCCAGTGGGGATACTAATGCTGCTGAGGTGATGACTATGTGGCGGCTGGTGACTTAGACTTTAAAATCATGACAGGCAGAAAAGAAAGTACAGAATGCTGCTGCCCAGGCAATAACAGCAGCCGAACCAAGATCAGAGACTGCAAGGTCACCAGAGTGGTGCAATTTGATAGACCTGGGGGATGACAAGGAAGAGGGCGGCGGACCGCCGCTGCTGAGCCCCTCCCCGCTGACCTCCTCGGCTCCCGCCTTGCCTACCCCCGATAATGCCTCCCTGGGGGCCCAAGCTTTCGACCCGCGGGAATGATGGGAGCTAGTGCGCCGAGAAGCGCTAAAGGATGGGGCCCTGTCGACGGTTTCGGCGGTGTTTGATTTAAAAACTTGAGAAAATGCTGGGACAGCTATATACAACAGCTGCTGAGGTGATGACGACCTGGCGCTTAGCAACTGAGATCATGGCAAGCGGAAAAAAGGGTACAGACAGCAGCCGCCCAGGCTACGCAGGCGGGTGAAATAAAAAGCGGTGACTGCATACCGCCAGAGAAAGCAAACCTGATAGACTTGGGAACAGAGGCAGAGACAGTATCCCAACCCATGGCGGCCACTCTGCGCTCGATGCCATTGCGGCCATCAGCGCCGCCAGCGCTGCCGCCCGCCCCGCTGTCAGCTCCGGGCACTCGCCCGCCCACCCCGCCGCTGGCTGCTGCGTTTCTCAGGTTTCTCAGGTTTGAGCGCCCGCCCGCCCGCACCGGGCGCTGCCTGTTGCTGCGCCCAGGCCCGCCGCACGGCGGGCCCCCGCTCGCCGCCGCCCGCCGCCGCTGCGGAGCTGTTATTTTTGGTAGAGCAGCAAGTGCACCCATATTGTATTATTCACATGCAGAGCCACACCATATTACCTGGTATTTTTGCAGCAATTCACTATATTCACAATTCACTATATCGATCACTGATGCCAAATTGATTGTCCAAACATGTCCTGACTGTCAACAACATGTTTCAACCCCGTCTTTAATGGTAAACCATAGAGATCTACGGTCCTTACAGTTATGGCAGACCAACGTAACGCATATTCCAGAATTTGGTCGCCTGAAATATGTTCACATATCAGTAGATACTTTTTCTCATGCTATTTGGGCGACAGTTGCGGTGGGTGAAACTAGTCGCAATGTCCAGCCTCACTTCAGTGTCGCTTTCGCAGCACTAGGCATCCCAAAGGAAATAAAACCGGACAATGGCCCTGCCTATGGTAGTCACTCCCTTCAAACCTCTTTTCAAACTCGGGGAATCTGACACATCACAGGCATTCCTCATTCCCCCACGGGTCAAGCCATTGTAGAGAGCACACATCGCACCTTGAAAGCACTTCTAAATAAATAAAAAGGGGGAGACACCCAGGAAACAGCACAGAACAGGTTGGGAGAGGAACTTTACGTAATGAATCACCTATCATTACTCTTTCCTCACAAAGAGGTACTGCCCATAATAAAACATTACAAAAATATGAATTCCATGCTGTCACAGGTGCCACAATCAGAGCAGGCCTTAGTAATGGCAAAAAAATAAATGAATACAGGTCTCTGGGAGGGACCCCAGCCTCCAGTAATTTGGGGTTGAGGGTATGCTTGTGTCTCCACAGGTCATGGACCAAGATGGGTACCAGCAAGGGGGTAAGGCCATGGTTGGCCTCCTCCTCATAATCGCTGCTGTAATCGGTTATTGCCAGACCTGGGTCTCCATCCAACCATGCCGCAACATATGGGTCACCCTCACCAACATGACAGGACAAGAAGCAATGTTCCTGTCCCTGGCTAGTGCTAACAACCTGTTTACGATATGGCTGGTGGGGAACCCAGCAGATAACAAAGACTGGACTGTCTACTTGCTGCAAGCGCCCCTAGAGCCACAGGAATTAGATATCCTAGGAAGTGTAACAGCCACAGCATGTGTAAGGTTCAATTACATGGGCAAAAACCAAGCCATGTAACAAATCGTCAACGCCACACTTGCTCCTTATCGCAATGCATCTCTTTGGTGTAATCATACAAAACTATGATAGCATCATTCCTTGTGCCAGGAGCCACTCTTCTTGGCTGTGGGATCGACTGTGGAGCAGACACCCCTAGGTGCACCCTGAGCATTTTCCTCGGAGGGGTCTCCACTGTCAGCCGCTCACCACAGGAATAGGCAAGGACCTCCTGAAGCCACAGACAAATTATTTTAAGTGATATTTTCTTGTGGTATGAATGAAAAGTGCAAGAGGCCTCTTTGCATGATTGTATGATTGTGCTGTGCGAGTGAGAAGCAGCATTGCTGCGAAGCAATATCCCTAGCGCTTAGTGGCTTGCTGAATGATGTAGATTCTAGTAGGCACGCTACTTTACAATCGTAATTCTGCTTGTGACTTTCACCCTGTTGCTTATTGTACCTTGCTTATTGCAATGTTGCAGTGCTTGATAGAAACATCTATAGAAAGCGTTTGGTTGGTTGAAAATAAAAAAGAAGGAATTGTGGGAAAAGAATTCACAGGTGGCTTCACGCTGTTTCACACGTCCCTGAATTAGAGATAATGAGGAAACAAGCGGTAGAAACAAAAACTTGAGCAAGGCTGAGATAAAGTAAATTGGCTACAGTGTTAAAGATGAGCTTTGCGCAATGGCCAATTGCTGGTTGGCTCGAGGTGCGTGTCTGAGGGTGTCTAACTAATTGTATGACAGATTCGGGCATATGGACAGCGCGTGGGGCTACGGGGAAAGTATATGTAGTAGTGAAAAAGGGCAATAAAGGCATCCTGTTCAAGAGCCATCAGGAGTCTGTGTCTTTCATCCCTTCAAACATCAAAACAACCAGCAGGTCTATCATGCTGCTAAGATTAAAGTGGCTCACCTGGATCTGTACTGGCAACATAAGGGTTATTATTGATAACTCAATGGGCCTATGACACCTCAGGCCATCAAGGCAGAGATGCAACAGATAGATGGGCTGGTGATCGAGGGGTGGACCTGACCATGCACACTATTGCACAGGTTATCCATGACTGTGAAACAAGCTGCAGTCAAGCAAGCCAAGCGGTTAAAGCCTCTTTGGTATGGAGGACCGCAATGGCAAACACTATTGCATGAACTATCACCTGTTTAATTTATAAAAAGCTTGTCATTGCTTGGGGCCCCATTTGAAATCATCCTTCATATGGATCACTTGATAGAGTGGCCTTAAAATCAGACTGTAATTTGGAATGTTCATTCTACAAAAATCCAGAATCATGGAGTCATAGAATGGCTTGGGCTGGAAGGGACCTTAAAGATCATCTAAATCCAACCCCCCTGCTATGGGCAGGGATGCCACCTACTAGGTCAGGTTGGCCAAGGCCCCCTCCAGACTGGTCTTGAACACCTCCAGGGATGGGGCATCCACAACTTCTCTTGGCAGCCTGTTCCAGTGTTCTGTTTTTTTCCTCAACAGAAAAAAGTGCTGATGGGAAGCAGAATAAGGAGAAACCTATTTTTGTGTAGTTCTATGGTGACAGACGTCTTAGGTGGGGTGTCAAAATGTCATATAATTTTCATTTGAATTGTCTCAGAGAAAAAGAAACTTAGATTGTAACACTTAAGTTGTATTTGTAGAGATATTAGAGAATGTCAATGTATATCTCTATCTGAAGATGAGGGTTTTCATTTTTATCACCGATTTATTTCTATTATGAACATTTTTGTGCTTTATCTCTCTTTCTCTTCTAACTGTCCTAACACAGAGAAACTCACCAGAGGTTTATGAGTAATTAATTCCAATTAACTCTGGGCTGTAATTGGACTTAAAATTGCTGTTATCCAGTACCTCATTTCAGCCTTTTTCATCAAAGGCATATCATCAGGATACTTCATAACTGTTACTAAAAAGTTTGAGCCCACACTGCCGCAATTCAAATAATTATCTACAAACTTGATACTCAAAAACAGCTTTGAGTTTTAATTATTTTTTAGCTACCTGGGCAACTGCAGGAATGACAGGGTAAAGTTTCTCCTTTCTGTGTGCTGTTGTCTTTGGGGGGGGTGTGGTGGTTTTACTCAGGTGGGCAGCCGAACTCCACCACAACTGCTCTCTCACTCCTCCTCAAATGGAAATGTAGAGAAAATATGATGCAAAGGGCTCAATGGTTGAGATAAGGAAGGGGAGAACTCAACAATTATTGTGACAGGCAAAACAGGTCACCTGCTCCTGTGTGATCTCCTCTCCATGGGCTACAGGTCCGGCCTGGAATCTGCTCCAGCAGGGGTTCTCCACAGGCTGCAGCCTCCTTCAGTGCGGGTCTACCTGCTCCACCGTGGTTTCCTCCACAGGCTGCAGCATGGAAACCTGCTCCGCCGTGGTACACCACGGGCTGCAGGGGGACAACCTGCTTCACCATGGTCCTCTCCATAGGCCACAGGGGAACTTCAGCTCTGGTGCCTAGATCACCTCCTCCCCCTCCTTCTTCACTGACCTTGGTGTCTGCAAGGCTGTTTCTCCTTCCTCTGTCTCTCCCAGCTGCTGTTGAGCAGCAGGTTGTTTTTTGTTTTGTTTTCTTTTGTTTTTGTTTTGTTGTTTTTTTCCTTTCTTAGATATGCTCTCACAGAGGCACAAACAACATTGCTTGTTGGCCCAGCTCTGCACCTTATCGAACATGGGGCAGCTTCTGGATTCTTCTTGCAGAAGCCACTCCTATGGCCCCCCGCTACCAAAATCTTGCCACGTAAACCTACTACAGGGGGGCTGGGCGGTGGAGAAGGCTCTTTTGCATTTTGAGATTTTCCTTTTAAATTCCGATCTTTCACCTTGAAAGCTGAAGTGGACTTCCATAGAATCATAAAATGGCTCGGGCTGGAAGGGACCTTAAAGATCATCTAAATCCAACTCCCCTGCCATGGGCTGTGTGATAAATGACCGAGTCCCAAATAGGATTAAAATTAAAGTTTGTAATTTATTAAGCGAATAGAGGCAAGCAAACAGTGCTGGGTGCGCCGGGACTCTCTGCTCCACCAGGATGCACACCTGTTACATCAGGGGGCTGATTTTTATGCTCCTAGACTAATACATATTCATCACTATTCCTAGAAAAGGCAGGGTTATTATAATTAGTTCCCAGAATCCAAACCCTCTCCGGACGCATGCGTATCAGTCTCTGGTGGTCTTTCTGGGGGTCTCTTGTGCTGAAGGCTCGTAGTCTTCCTCCCAGGCTTTGTCCTTCGGTCGTCCTTCAGCTCCCCCTTTCTCCTTATTTGGTGGATCTCTTTGCCAGACATCAGAAGCTTGGGCAGCGTCTCATGCAGAAGTCAGCAGTTTCCTAAAAACAAAAACTCCTTGTTCCTCTTATCTCCAGACTGGAGTCTCAGTGTTTGCCCTTCAAACCCTCTACACAAATTGCTGGACCTTTCCTTTGCATGATACAAGAACTATGTACACTAATCACTCTGTTTTTCTTAGATAGAAAGTTACATTTCATCATGCGGCCCTAGCATTGTTCCATACTGACACGAATCAAATTAACACATTTCACAACCCCCCATTTCATTTTTCATGGTATTGATTCGTGCTTTTTTTCCAGTCGAGTCAATACTTGCCAAATTGGTACCAATTTTGGATCTTCTTTTGTTTTTATTATCACCAGGGAATGGGTTTTCCCTTTCCCTGGTTCTGGGTCAACAGGTAAAACAAATATTTGCATTCCTTATATAACCGAGTGTATTAATCTGGTAAAACAGGATATTAAACATGGAATTATTAACAACCCTCCACATATTCCCAATACAACTATCCTGATTCTAGTAAGACAACCACCACCCAAAAAGTCCCTCCATAATTCTCTTAAATTGATTTCATTCCAAGTTTGAACTGGGACATGTGCAATTTTCTTCATTTCTTTTTACAAGTTCATTCACAGCTTTTCCTCCATCATCAATAGCTAAACAGCAATTGCTAAGGCTAAATTTTCCACAGACTTCTCCTTCTTGTGCTAGCAAATAATCTAAAGCTAAGCGATTTTGATACAAAGCAGTTCTCATATTGGTATTTTTTGCAACTAATCCGAGTGCATCTCTGATTTTATTCACAGCTATTTCTACTACAGCTTGCAAACTAATTATTCTATTAAGCATATATATATATATTGGGGTCCTATAGCCCCAGGATCCGTAATCCAACAAGCACAACCCCAATTTGAGGGTCCACAGTAATGATAACTCCTGTCCCACAGATAATCTCTTATCGAGTCAGTGTAACACATAGAAGCCACTGTTCCACCCTTTCTAGGACAAATGTACTTGGGCTGCTTACTGCATCTCCTCCAACTCAGGTTTCCACAATCAGAATATGTGTCTTCATTTATAATATCACAGGCATCAAAGGTTATCGACACTGAGGTATTCAGGGTGGTTACAACTTCACTTGTTCCAATTAATTTGCCTACTTTTGAATCTGTCTTCATTTCTACCCAATATTGATAAGGGAGTTCTTTTAGATTATACATACAGTCCTGTCACCTTCTTTGCGTAGAGCATACTGAGCTAGGTTAAAAATGCAGCTTCCTATTTTCTGGCCTTTTACAGTCATAGACAGTATGATACACCAGTGTTTGGGAGCTCAACCATCCTTTTCTAGTAGTTACTATACATGGACTGCAGTTGTTGGCCATAGCTTGGGCCAAGAAACTCACCCCAAGTAGGACTAGAAGAGGTCCGGTAAGGGCCATGGTGATCTGCGGTCACAGCCCGAAGGGGTTGCAGCCCTTGGCAGACCTTCCCAGCCGCAGCACCAGTTCCCTATCCGGTCTTGCCCACTTCCCTCATCTTAAAGGGGTGTACACTGCAGATAGCTTACTGTTACCTTCAGGGGATAATCACAGAATCACAGAATTTCTGGGTTGGAAGAGACCTCAAGATCATCGAGTCCAACCTCTAACCTAACACTAACAGTCCCCACTAAACCATATCCCTAAGCTCTACATCTAAACGTCTTTTAAAGACTTCCAGGGATGGTGACTCCACCACCTCCCTGGGCAGCCTGTTCCAGTGCCTAACAACCCTTTCAGTAAAGAAGTTCTGCCTAACATCTAACCTAAAACTCCCCTGGCGCAACTTAAGCCCATTCCCCCTCGTCCTGTCACCAGGCACGTGGGAGAACAGGCCAACCCCCACCTCACTACAGCCTCCTTTAAGGTACCTGTAGAGAGCGATAAGGTTGCCCCTGAGCCTCCTCTTCTCCAGGCTGAACAAGCCCAGCTCCTTCA
>MU014315.1:6035-16998 GCA_011075105.1 Heteronetta atricapilla
CAGGAGCCCCCCCCCCCCCGTTCCAGTGCAGACTGGATCAGTCCATGGCAAATGGTAGGGCTGTGTTTCCACCCCTGGGGCAGTCGATTCCAGGTGTATTGGACACCCCTCCAAGTAAAAGCAAACTAGAGAGGGATCCTAGCTGCTTGGCTTCCTTGCCTTCTAGTTCTTGACTACTGGCCCCAGTGTCCAAGCATTGGAACAGGCAGGTGAGAATGTGCTCACCTGGGTGACGACGGAAATACCTTCGTATATCTCGCAACTCACTCAGGGATAGGGATCATGTGGTTTCTGATTCATTTATGATTTCTGTCTCTTCCTCCTTTTTTTGTGATGACTCATCTTTAGAGCTTCCTGCCTCTTCGACTTCTCCCTCCCAGAACTTCTTAGGTGGAGCTTCTTCCCTCACTAAATGAGCTGACTTCCTGCAAAATCCACATGGAAGTACAGAGCGAAGAAAAATATTATTCTCTACTTCCCATCAGTGAACGATGTTCATCCATGTCCTGGGAAGCAGGGCCTCAATACGCATCGCGGTTGTTTGGGAGGATAGACGTCTTCATAACAAGATCCTTTTATTGCTGAGTGTGACATCATATGGTATGGAATATCCCTTTGGTCGGTTTAGGTCAGCTGCCCTGGTGATATCCCTTCCCCACTTCTTGACCACTTCCTGCCTACTGGCTTGGGGGGGGGAGGGGTTGGAGAGAGTCTTGATGCTGTGCTAGCATTGTTCAGCAATAGACAAAACATTGGTGTGATACAAGTGGAGAGCGGAGCACTATATGGACCATTGCAGGGACAGTTAACTCCATCCCAGCCAGACCCCGTACACCCTTTTTGGCTGCCAGGGCACACTGTTGAGTCATATTCAACTTGCGTTCAACTGGAACCCCCAGATCCCTTTCTGCAGAGCTGCTCTCTAGCCTCTCATCCTCCATTCTGTATGTATGTCCAGGATCACCCTCTCCTAGCTGCAGAATCCAGCACTTAGCTCTTTTAATTTCAATGTGGTTGGTGATTGCTTAGCCCCTTAATCTACTGAAATAATCAGTATAAATGTTCATCGTTGTCCTGGTTTTGGCTAGAGCAGAGGTAATTTTCCTCCTAGTAGCTGGTATGGGGTTCTGGTATGGTGCTGGTTCCTCCTGGTAGCTGGCTGGGATTTAGAATGAGAATAATGTTGATAACACACTGATGTTTTAATTGTTGCAGAGCAGTGCGTAGACTAAGCCAGGCTTCTCACACTGTCCTGCCAGTGGGCAGACTGGGGTTGCAGCAGGAGCTGGGAGGGGACAGAACCAGGACAGCTGACCCAAACTAGCCAAAGGGGTATTCCATACCATATGATGTCATGCTGAACAATCAATATGGGGTGGCTGGCCAGGGTGGGGAGACCGGCTGCTCCGGGATAGGGTGGACATCGGTCAGTGGGTGGTAAGCAATTGCATTGTGCATCACTTTTTTGTACACACTATTATTAGTAGTGCTATTATCATCATTATTATTATTTTCTTTTCTACCCTAGTAAATAGTCTCTATCTCAACCCACAGGCTTTCATTTTAAATTTTTTTCCGATTTTCTCCCCCATCCCAGAGAGGGAGGTGCGGGAGGGTGAGCAAACTGCTGTGTGGTGTTTAGCTGCTGGTTGAGTTAAACCACTACAGTCTTTTTAGTGCCTGACATGGGGCCCGAAGGGTTGAGATAATGACAGATCTGACCGGAGCGTGTTAAAACAAAATTCTTATAAGCATTAGACCAGTTTAATATTTGCTAATCAAAATGTTGATTTTTTTGATCTCAGGTCTGCCTTGCTTGTTTTCCAAATTTGGTTATATAGCACATTACTTACTGTATGTGTTCCCTGTCTTTCTGCTTATCGTTTCTGGGGGCTGGTATAGGGTTATTATTTTGCTGTACTGTGTAACACTTTTTGAGATATCACCAGAGAAGGAGGAACGTGGCCCATGCTGAAGAAGCCCCACTGTATAACAAGGTACCAGAAAATGAGAAGCATTATGCCCTGTTCACTGATTGTCCTGTCGTATTGTGGGAAAGCATCAAAGTTGGAAGGCTGCTGTATGGAGTCCTACACGACGAGTTGCAGAAGCTGCTGAGGGAGAAGGTGAATTGAGTCAATTTGCAGAAGTGAAAGCCAGCCAGCTGGCTTTAGATGTTGCTGAACAAGAAAAATGGCCAATTCTCTATCTATACACTGATTCATGGATGGTAGCAAAAGCCCTGTGGGGGTGGTTACAGCAATGGAAACAGAGCAACTGGCAGCACAGGAGCAAAGCCATCTGGGCTGCTGCGTTGTGGCAAGATATTGCGGCCTGGGTGGAGAACCTGGTTGTAATGGTACGACATGTAGATGCTCATGTGCCCAGGAAACGGGCTAATGAAGAACATCAGAACAACCAGCAGGTGGATCAGGCTGCTAAGACTGAAGTGGCTCAGGTGGACCTGGACTGGCAACATAAGGGTGAATTATTTATAGCCCGATGGGCCCATGACACCTCAGGCCATCACAGAAGAGATGCAACATACAGATGGGCTCGTGATCGAGGGGTGGACCTGACCATGGACACTATAGCACAGGTTATTCATGATTGTGAAACATGTGCTGCAATCAAGCAAGCCAAACGGTCAAAGCCTCTTTGGTATGGAGGACGATGGCTGAAATATAAATATGGAGAGGCCTGGCAGATTGATTACATCACACTCCCTCAAACCCGCAACGGCAAGCGCTACGTACTTACAATGGTGGAAGCAACCACCGGATGGCTGGAAACATATCCTGTGCCCCATGCCACCACCTGAAACACTGTCCTGGGCCTTGAAAAGCAAGTCCTTTGGTGACATGGCACCCCAGAAAGAATTGAGTCAGACAATGGGACTCATTTCCGAAACAACCTTATAGACACTTGGGCCGAAGAACATGATATTGAGCGGGTGTATCACATCCCCTATCATGCACCAGCCTCCGGGAAAGTTGAGCGATACAATGGACTGTTAAAGACTACACTGAAAGCAATGGGTGCTGGGACATTCAAAAATTGGGACACACATTTGGCAAAGGCCACCTGGTTAGTCAATACTAGGGGATCTGCCAGCTGAGCTGGACCTGCCCAATCAAACCTGCTACGTACTGCAGAGGGGGATAAAGTTCCTGTAGTGCATGTAAGAAACATGCTGGGAAAGACAGTCTGGGCTACTGTACTGGGTCTAGCTGGGATGGTAACTTTCCCTGCAGCAGCCCATACAGTGCTATGCTCTGCACTTGTAGCTAAAACAGCAGTGGTATCACACTGGTGTTGTGTCTGCTGCTGAGCAGTGCTGGCACAGCATCAGGACTTTCTCTAGCCCTCCTAGGGGGTGGGCAAAAAAGTGAGAAACATCACCAGGGCAGCTGACCCAAACCAACCAAAGGGATAGTCCATACCATATGATGTCACACTCAGCAATAAAAGGTGGGAAAAGGAGGAAGAGGGGAGGGGTGGGCTCTCGTTGCGAAAACGTCTATCCTCCTCTCCGAACACCGGCTACGTGCGTTGAGGCCCTGCTTCAAGGACGTGGTCAAGCATCGCTTATTTGTGGGAAGTAGAGGGTAATTTTTTTTCCCTCTGCATTTCCACATAGCCTTTACTTGTTTTGTTATTCCCTTTCCCCCTTCCTCTTCCCCTTTTCCCTTTTCTCCCTTTAGTTGAATTGTTTAATTAATAATAATATTGTTAATAATAATAATATTGTTAATAATTGTTTAATTAATATAATATTTCCTTGATAATAAATTTTTCTCTTTATTAAAATTATCCTTATCTCAACCCGTGAGTTGTTTTTTTTCCCCTTTACTTCTTCCCCTCCTCATCTGAGGAGGGGGAGTGAGAGAGCGGTTGTGGTGTTCAGTTGCCTAACACGGTCAAACTACCACAGCTACTCCTGCCTATCTATCCCAACACTCAGTTTTCAGTTTTTTTCTCATTTCTCTCCCCCATCCCAGAGAGGGAGGGGGGGAGGGTGAGCGAACGGCTGTGTGGTGTTTAGCTGCCGGCCGGGTTAAACCACAACAGTCATTTTGGCGCCCAACGTGGGGCACGAAGGGTTGAGATAACGACAGATATGAATAGAGTGTATTAAAACAAAATTCTGATAAACATTACATCAGTTTAATATTTACTAATCACAATTTTTGTGATCTCAAGTCTGCTGTGCCTGTTTTCCGAACTGAGTAATATAGCACATTACTTACTGTATGTGTTCCCTGTCATGTTGCTTATCACTGCTGGGGGTTGGTACAAGGTTATTATTTTGCTTTACTGTGTAACACTGGCTTACGATATGATAAAATTACCGGCCATGAGACTAATCTGGTATTGGTACTCAGCATTGTCATCAACTCCATACTTTGGGAACCCTACCTCAGAAACTATTAGTAATTACACTTTTCATTCTTTTTCTTCAGGGAGCCAATCTATGGAGGGGTCAGGGGAAGATGTTTTTTCCCATTTGTTCACTCTCCATTTCTTCTCCTCCAGGCGACTTATGGTAGCTTTCCAAAACTTGGAATATCCTTAGGATGTTCAGACCAGCATGTTCTCATTGTTATGTCTCCTGAATGCACTTCAGGTTTTGTCTAAGGTTAAACAACTACTTAAGAGTGTCATCCAGAGATCTGTCCTGAGGCAGGATAGTTATGAGTGGAAGGGAGAGTGGGAGGATATGGGCAGGCATCTAGAGCAGTGGGCACCTCCAGTGCTTTGGAAATTTACCCCTGAACAACTGAAAAATCCTAAAAAAGTGGTGGAGTGTTTGAAAAAGGTGTGTCATCACCCTGGCAGTACCAGACATACAGAAATCACTGCAACGTGCTGGGGCTTGGCCTATGCTTACTGAGCTGCACTCAATGCCAGTATAACCCCAGTGACAGACCCGGCGGCCACTTCAACCTCTGAGACAGACCCAGCAGCCACTCCAAGCCCTAAAACGGGCCCCAAGGCTGAGCCAGGGAAACAAACTGTACCAGTGTTGGCTGCACCCGTAACCAAGGTGAAAAAATTGTATAGAGAGTCAGTTTGTGTAGAACACAGAGAGTCTTCTGCTAGGTCTAGGTGTAGAGAAGACGAGGCCGGGCTATCAGAGGAGCAGGAGGATGAAGATGAAGATGTCGCAAAAACAGCAGTATCTATCCGAAACCTAAACGAGCGTGAGCTACAAGATGAGCGAAAAGATTTCAGTTGCTGTATAGGTGAGCAGCTTGTCACCTGGCTGCTCCAGTGCTGGGACACCGGAGCCAATAGCGTGGAATTAGAGGGAAGGGAAGCCAGGCGGCTGGGATCCCTTGCTAGAGATTCAGGCAGTGACAATGCAATTGGAGATGAAGTATGACCTTACAGCCTCTGGAGGCATCTCCTGTCAGCTGTAAGGGAAAGGTATCCCTTCAAGGAAGAAATTGTATGTCTGCCAGGCAAGTGGATCACTATGGAGAAGGGAATCCAGTACCTGAGGGAATTAGCAGTACGGGAGGTGATTTATGAGGATCTAGACAACGAACAAATATCCACAGATCCAGATGACGTCAAGTGTACACAACCCATGTGGCAGAAGTTTGTACGAAGTGCACCATCATCATATGCCAGTTCATTGGCAATAATGGCCTGGAAAGAGGATGATGAACCCTCAGTGGGTGATATGGTTAAACAACTCCGGCAGTACGAAGAAAGTCTCTCCTCTTCCCTACAGGCCTGCGTCTCGGCTGTGCAGAAACTTTCTGAAAGCGTCCACCAACTACAAGAGAATACTTTGGAGAAACTTTCTGAAGAGGTCAAGCAACTAAAAGAGAATACTTTGGAGAAACTTTCTGAAGAGGTCCACCAACTTGGAGAGATTATTTTCCTCCCCACCTGAACGAACCAGTGTCTCAGCTATTAGGGGTAAGAGCCCTTCTGTGCAAGGAAGATGATATGGGGGGTACACACCTCGTGCCACTCTGTGGTTTTACCTACGTGACAATGGAGAGGACATGAAAAAATGGGATGGAAAATCTACCTCAACCCTGGAGGCACGGGTACGTGAGTTGCAAGGAAAAACAATCAGGAAAAAGGGGTTCTCTGAGAAACTTGCTGCTACAACATCCAGTAGGCAGTCCTCCAGACAAAGAAATGAAGATTCTGACCAGGATTAGGGGGGCCCTGACTCCAGCCAGGGGGAGGAAAGGGACAATCGAGTTTATTGCACTGTGTGGATTCAATGGACTGGCACGTCAGACGCACAGAAGTATAAGGCTTTAGTAGACACTAGTGCACAATGTACTCTAATGCCATCAAGGTATAAAGGGCCAGAACCTATCAGTATTCATGGAGTGACGGGGGGATCCCAGCAGCTAACTGCATTGCAGGCTGAAGTGAGTCTAACTGGGAATGAGTGGCAAAAGCACTGTATTGTGACTGGCCCAGATGCTCCGTGCATGCTTGGCATAGACTATCTCAGTAGAGGATTTTTCAAGGACCCAAAAGGGTTCCGCTGGGCTTTTGGCATAGCTGCCTTAGAGACAGAGGGCACTGAAAAATTGTCTACCTTGCCCGGTCTCTCAGAGGACCCTTTTGTTGTGGGGTTGCTGAGGGTCAAAGAACAACAAGTGCCAATCGCTACCACAACTGTGCACCGGCGGCATTATTGCACCAACCGAGAGAGACTCCTTGGTTCCCATCCATGAGCTAATTCATCAACTTGGAGAGCCAAGGAGTGATTAGCAAGACTCATTCACCTTTTAATAGTCCCATATGGCCAGAGCGAAAGTCTAATTGTGAGTGGAGATTAACAGTGGATTATCGTGGCCTGAACGAAGTCACACCACCACTGAGTGCTGCAGTGGTGGACATGCTAGAACTCCAGTATGAAATGGAATCAAAGGCAGCCAAGTGGTACGCCACAATTGATATCGCTAATGCATTTCTCTCCATCCCTCTAGCAGCAGAGTGCAGGCCACAGTTTGCCTTTACTTGGAGGGGAGTCCAATATACGTGGAACCAGCTGCCCCAGGGGTGGAAACATAGCCCTACCATTTGTCAGGGACTAATCCAGTCTGTGCTGGAGCAGGGGGAAGCTCCTGAACATCTGCAGTACATCGATGACATCATTGTGTGGGGTGACACAGCAAAGAAATGTTTTCGAGAAAGGGAAGAAAATAATCCAAATCCTTCTAAAGGCCGGTTTTGCCATAAAACAAAATAAAGACAAAATACCTGCACGAGAGATCCAGTTTTTAGGAATAAAATGGCAAGATGGACGTCGTCAAATCCCAATGGATGCGATCAACAAAATAACAGCTATGTCCCCACCAACTAGCAAAAAAGAAACACAAACTTTCCTAGGTGTCGTGGGGTTTTGGAGAATGTACATTCCAAATTACAGTCTGATTGTAAACCCGCTCTACCAAGTAACCCGTAAGAAGAATGATTTTGAATGGGGCCCTGAGCAACGACAAGCCTTTGAACAAATTAAGCAGGAAATAGTTCATGCAGTAGCCCTGGGGCCAGTCCGAACAGGACCAGATGTAAAGAATGTGCTCTACACCGCAGCCGGGGAGAATGGCCCCACCTGGCGCCTCTGGCAGAAAGAACCTGCGGAAACTCGAGGTCGACCCCTAGGGTTTTGGAGTCGGGGATACAGAGGATCTGAGGCTCGCTGCACTCTAACTGAAAAGGAGATATTGGCAACATATGAAGGAGTTCGATCTGCTTTGGAAGTGGTCGGTACTGAAGCACAGCTCCTCCTGGCACCCCGACTGCCAGTACTGGGCTGGATGTTCAAAGGAAGGGTCCCCTCCACACATCATGCAACTGATGCTACATGGAGCAAGTGGGTTGCACTGATTACTCAGCAGGCTCGAATAGGAAACCTCAGTCGTCCAGGAATCTTGGAAGTGATTATGGACTGGCCAGAAGGCAAATATTTTGGGATGTCATCAAAGGAGGAGGTGGTCCGTGCTGAAGAAGCCCCACTGTACAACAAGCTACCAGAAAATGAGAAGAAATATGCCCTGTTCACTGATGGGTCCTGTCGTATTGTGGGAAAGCATCGGAGATGGAAAGCTGCTGTATGGAGTCCTACACGACAAGTTGCAGAAGCTGCTGAGGGAGAAGGTTAATCGAGTCTGTTTGCAGAAGTGAAAGCCATCCAGCTGGCTTTAGATATTGCTGAACGAGAAAAATGGCCAGTTCTCTACCTATACACTGATTCGTGGATGGTAGCAAATGCCCTGTGGGGGTGGTTACAGCAATGGAAGCAGAACGACTGGCAGGGCAGGTGCAAAGCCATCTGGGCTGCTACCTTGTGGCAAGATATTGCTGCCCAGGTAGAGAACCTGGTTGTAAAGGTACACCACGTAGATGCTCATGTGCCCAAGAATCGGGCTACTGAAGAACATCAAAACAACCAGCAGGTGGATCAGGCTGCTAAGCTTGAAGCGGCTCAGGTGGATCTGGACTGGCAACATAAGGGTGAATTATTTATAGTCCGATGGGCCCATGACACCTCAGGCCATCAAGGAAGAGATGCAACATACAGATGGGCTCGTGATCGAGGGGTGGACCTGACCATGGACACTATAGCACAGGTTATTCATGATTGTGAAACATGTTGCAAAGAAGCAAGCCAAATGGTCAAATCCTCTTTGGTATGGAGGACGATGGCTGAAATATAAATATGGAGAGGCCTGGCAGATTGATTACATCACACTCCCTCAAAACCGCAACGGTAAGCGCCACGTACTTACAAAGGCGGAAGCGACCACCGGATGGCTGGAAACATATCATGTCCCCCATGGCACCGCCCGAAACACTGTCCTGGGCCTTGAAAAGTAAGTCCTTTGGTGACATGTGTCCTGGTTTTATCTAGGAGAGAGTTAATTTTCCTCCCAGTAGCTGGTAGGGTGCTATGTTTTGGATTTAGGATGAGACTTTTTTCTCGTTTCTCTCCCCCATCCCAGAGAGTGATGGGGGAGGGTGAACGAACGGCTGTGTGGTGTTTAGGTGCCGGCCGGGTTAAACCACAACACATGGCATTCCAGCCTCCTGCAGGGGCTGAAGCTCGAGTGGCTGTAGGGGCTGGAGCTGGAGTGGCTGCAGGGGCTGGAACGGCTGCAGGAGCTGGAGCTGGAGTGGCTGTAGGGGCTGGAGTGGCTGCAGGAGCTGGAGCTGGAGTGGCTGCAGGAGCAGGAGTGGCTGCAGGGGCTGGAGCTGGAACGGCTGCAGGAGCTGGAGCGGCTGAAGGGGCTGGAGTGGCTGCAGGGGCTGGAGCAGGATCTCCAGCAGATATCTGCCTCAGGACAGATCTCTGGATGAGATTCCTAAGTATATGTTTAACCTTAAACAAGACCTGAAGCGCATTCAAGAGACATAACAACAACAACATGTTGGTCTGCGTATCCCAAGCATATTCAACATTTTGAAGAGTTATCGTAACTAGCTCAGGGGATAAGAGGGTGCTGAAGGAGTAAGGGAGAGTGAACAAGTAGGGAAAAATATATTCCCCTGTCCCCTCCACAGACTGGCCCCCTGATGAAAAAAGGCACTTGGTGTAATTGTTAATGGTTTCCAAGATATAATTTCCAAAGTACAGAGTCAACGACAGTGTTGAGTACAAATACCAAGTTAAAGTCATGGCCAGATATTTCATCATATCGTAAGCTATTGTTATACCGCACAGTACCATAATGATCTTAAACCAGGGCCCGGAAAAGTAAAACAGCACAACAGGGATCACATACAGAAAGCAACGTGCTATAAAATTCAGTTTGGAATACAGGCACAGCAGACTTGAGATTAAAGCAATCAACATTCTGATTAGCAACTATTAAGCAGCTCTAATACTTATACCAATTTTAGTTTAACACAGTCTGGTCAGAGCTGTCGTTATCTCAACCCTTCGAGCCCCACATTGGGTGCCACATAGGACTGCTGTGGTTTAACCTGGCCGGCAGCTAAACACCACACAGCCGTTCGCTCACCCTCCCCCCTCCCTCTCTGGGATGGGGAAGAGAAACAGGAAATTGAAGCCTGTGGGTTGAGATAAAGACAGTTTATTAAGATAGAAAATAATAATAATAATAATATGTACAAACAAGTGATGCACAATGCAATTGCTCACCACCCGCTGACCGATGCCCAGCCCAACCCCGAGCAGCCAGCCCCCCCACCCCAGCTATCCACCTCTATATATTGTTCAGCATGACGTCAGATCGTATGGAATACCCCTTTGGGCAATTTGGGTCAGCTGTCTTGGGTCTGTCCCCTCCCAGCTCTTGCTGCCCCCCCAGCCTGCCCGCTGGCAGGACAGAGCGAGGAGCTGAAAAGTCCTTGGCTTAGTGTAAGCATTGCTCTGCAGCAATTAAAACATCAGCATGTTATCAGCACTCTTCTCATCCTAACCCAAAACATTGCACCCTACCAGCTACTAGGAGGAAAAATAACTCTGTCCTAACTGAAACCATGACAGAGGTACCTGAAGTTCAAAATATTTTTCAAACTGTAAGTTTTTATAAGTTAGTTATTAGTAAATTAACTCTCTGATTTCTATTAGTGGAAACATTTTATTAAACTTAATATAAATATTTCCTGCAATATATTTACAATTATTGCATTTTACATTAAAGGCAAAAAATACCTACTTTTCTTCTGTAACAATTTTCACTTGTAAACATTGTTACTTAAAAAGGGAGAATGCACAAAATTTGGAGAGCTGGAGTGGTGTTAGTTTGAAACAAAAAAGACACTAATGTAGCTTTTCTTAAACAAGTTTATGTAAAGTCTAATCATGTTAGTAGAGGACATTAGTTTTCCTGCATGCACACTGGTAGGGTACTATGATTAGAGAAAATTGTTTTCCATAGCAATACACTCCTTGACTGCTAGCATGTTGTACTGGGTCTAGCTGGGATGGTAACTTTCCCTGCAGCAGCCCATA
>JAACYQ010024515.1:0-11294 GCA_011075105.1 Heteronetta atricapilla
CATGTCTTCTGGTCTCACAGGATGAGGCAAAGGTATAATTAATCCCTTCTCCATCTCTCTGAAAAGAGCTTTTCTCCTATCTATGACAAAGGAGAAAAATGTTAGGATTGTGGGAGTCATTATACAAAGCCACACTCTGTGAATTCACTATTACAGTTCAGATTCTTTTTAATCAAAAACACCTTGGTAGAGATGTTACCACTGCAAACATAGTGCTGCACAAAAATTCAGCTCAAGATAAAGGAAAGGGCGAGCTAAAAGGACGAATGATGTGACCGAAGGCATCTGCAACAATCGTCTGGTAGATGGTTGTCCACAGCCCTCGGATTTCATGGTCGTCTTTCCTGATGAATGAATCCTGATTGCCCATCAGCAATAGTTAATACGGTCTATTAATCTTCCTATGTTAAGTCTGCTGATTTTGCCCTCTATCCTACCACTAATCCATTCAGAATAGGTATTACTAAGATAAACTTAAAATGCATCATTTCTCTCTCTCTATATATACACAGATATGTATAAGAAATAATAATTAAGCAAACAATAAAAAACACAAACTAATAAGGATTCTTCTGGTGGGGATTAAATAGCCCCCCCACCTTCTCCCACTTCCAGGGGGTGTTCCCTGGAAACACTCCGATTCTGTGTAATCCAATCCCTTTTACTCATTAATTCATTAAGAATTCTTCTAAGGAGAAGTTAAAGGTTTACAACGGACAGTTTTAACAGTGTTAACCTTAAAAGTCTTTGCTAGTGCAGTCTCTCTGGTATCAGGGTTAACTGATGCTTTTACCCAGGTATGAGTCCACCCTTTCTCAGCCATTCTTCAGGCCGTCTCAGTAATCAGGAGCACTTGGAACAGTCCTTCCCACTCACGTTGCAGCTTTGATTCTCTTTGTTCACATCAAAACACAATCTCCTGCTCAGAATGGATAGATCAGGACTTCCAAGCCAAGGCCTCCATCTTTACATGCTGTCGCACTAGGGGAACTCGGTGTTATGACTCTAAGGAACAGGACAAAGCGTAGAGCGGAGTGGAGACACCACAGGTAGGCTCTGTGACGAGACGGGGACCCGATGCTATTGTGCACACTGAGACTGACAAGCTGCACGTTTGCTACCCTGAGCCAACAACCTGTCATATTTTTAACAAAATGTTGCACTCTAGTGAACTTTTGTTCCTTACATCATCACTGTAATACCAAAACACACCTCCATACCAAAAGCTCCGTGCCTCCAAGGTGCAACCACCCCTCACTGAGCAGGCACTCTGAATTTCTCAGACCCCTATACCTTTAAACGAAAGCAAGAAAATGTTTTACCAATCATAACCAAGATACGCCTGACTAGAGTCACTCAAGCTTATTCACTCATGTGACTAAGCGCACAGTCCAAATGCTTCTTAAAACTCTGCAAGGCTCGATGCAGTGACTGCTTCCCTAGGAAGACTGTTCCAGTGCGTGACAACCCCCTCGGTGAAGAACCTCTTCCTGAGGTCCAGCCTGAACCTCTCCTGCTGCAGCTTGACACCTTTCCTGAGGGTCCTATTACTGGTCACTAAAGAGAACAGATCAGCAGGTAATGTAGATTGGCTTAAGTGAAATGGGATCGTAGAGAAGATACCATCACGAAGGATACCTTTCTGACTTATAGGATCAGCCGACGGGCTGAGCCCTCAGATTTTGTGATCGTCTTTCCTGACAAATGAATCCTGGAAGAACAGAAAACATACACATGTTCACAGCAACTTTTGAGGAGACTACTGAAAAGAAAAACAAAAAATAGAAGCAGCAAGCGGACAGTACGTCAGTTTTGTTAACAGAGTAACATCAACGTACTAGAAATTTCCACATTCTGTGTAGCTGAAGGTGGTGCTGGGTACATCCACTGATATTAATGGGGTGGCACAATGTAAGAGACGGTTAATAGACAAGATACACCTGATGTACACAGATTGCATATTCCAGGCAACAAAAAAGGCACAGCTTGGCACCCAGTTTGGATCAGCTTGTGTATGAGTCTGCTGATACTAGAGTATATGCAACAAAGCAGAAAAGCCTTTCACTCCACAGACTCAGTTGCATTTATGTATATGTGTATGTATTTATATCTTTTATATTAAAAATTACACATTTACGCATATGTGTATGTATCTCTCTCTATATATATATATATATAAACAAAAAAAACGTTTGGTACTTTATAACCACTTGAGTAACAATCATTAGGTAGGCCTACGCTGAAAGCCAGGACTACACTTAAGTGATTAAGTAAACACAGAGCCTTATCTGTGAAACACTGAAAATGCCCCATAACTACTGCGGGTCTTATGCACAGCATACATAATTAATTTTTGCGCAAACGTGCATCTTAATACACAGAGAGGAGGGGCGAGGCAGACAAAGGTTTTAGAGACGCATCAAGACCAGAACAGCCACTGGGGAATCACTCAGATGTGCAAAGCTCAGCTAAAACTCGCACAAATCCACCGAGGGTAGGAGGCTACCTACTTGTCTGCTTAATATAACCACTAAAAAGAACGTACTACAAAAACAAAAACAAAACCATCATCCAGCAAAACAAACGTCTGGAATACAAAGGGCTAAAAGTGACAGCTGAGGTTTGATTCCTTAGCCATGTCAAAGGTCTTCGGATCCTACCTGACTTCGCATGGATGGTGGCATTGCAGCGCAGAAATGAGGGGATCAGGAAGACCACAACAGGCCAAACACGGTGCTGAGCTCCTAAAGGAGCTGGTGGGATAGCACTGATGAGAGTGAGACTGGCTGTCAGCCTTCTGCATGAGCTGAAGAAGAGGAGCGCAAGTGTCCGAAGAAGCTGTTTTTTCTCAGACTTGATTTAATACACACTATCTTTAAATCCAGAGTGTCTTCTTAGGGAACAGACAAGGAGGTCGAGTTAGCGGCTCCAGGGATGCTTCAGGATCTTATTTCTTTCTATAATTAGCTGCTATCCATAAAACTAGACCAGTTGAAATAGAGAGTTATATTAAAAATTCAGGGCAATAACAAAAGTATGAGACTTAAAAAACACAACAAAACAAAAACACACTTGCACGGTTAAACTATCTAATTCATTTCCCAATTCCCCTGCAAACTCTACGCTCAGCTCCTCTTATCACTGACCTTGCTCAGCTCCTCTTATCACTGACCTCTCCAAACACAGGGCAAACGCATCAGTTCTCATCATTCTTGGTAAAAAGACGGCATTTTCACAGTTGCTGTCAAATATCATCTCTTTCCAGCACACTCTCCTGCAAGCTGTGCTAACTCCTCCAGGCTTTTTTTATATATGCTAGAAACTTCACCGTTTTATCTTAATGACCATCTCAGTGGGAGTCGCTGAGCTGCTATCTTTGATTCTGTCTTCACAAATACAAATAAAACAGTACTCCAGCGACGCTCTGTGACAAACTAGGGACACGTGCATTGACCTCTTACATAAGGAAAGAAAGAATTCATAGACAACATTCAGAAAGTATTACTTTGTCAGATATCAGAGTGGTGGGGCAGAATGACAATTTCACACAAGACCGTGACTACGCTCCTGGGATTGTACACAGTTTGCTGGAATACAACAACAACAAAAAAGTAAGGTCACTGTGTAGAACAAGTTCACTCACTCCATTATTGCTGTGAATGACGAGAATATTTTAGGAAGCGTTCTTTTAAACCCATACAAATTTTAGGATTTGTCGCAGTTTGGCCCCATGGAAACTGAAACTTGCAGTGCAAAAATCATTTATAAAAGTTTTAGCAGCTGAGCTTTTTAGGCATGGATTTGGTCACCTTTCTGGATAATATTTGGCTTTCTCCCACTTCCCCCAACAAGAAAAAAAGCTTGAAGACCACAAACTGTGACTTCTGGGAAGTGTTACTCCATTTTTCACCTTACCTAATACACACTGTTTCTTTGCTATGCTACACTTTCACCACGACTGCATCATAGAGTCTCGCTGCTATTGTTTCTGTCTGGGAGTTTGAGAGACTTCCCCAAACTGGATGAAACCAGCATTTTCCATTGTGACGGACATCAAAGCCAATGATGTCCCTCGCCAACTGGGGAGTCCTGCTGGCACTACCACCAGCTCTTGCACAACCCCATCTAGCTTTTGGGGTCTGCCCCATCCATCCTCGCCAGTGGGAAGTTCTTCCAGAAGCAGACTGACTGCTATTCATTCCTTGGTGGAGATGAGGCTCTTTAAGGCTTTGTTTTCTTTCTGCCCTCGCTCCCCCTTTATTTCCAAGCTTAAACTTGCAGCCAGCAGCAACCCGTGCCTTCCAGCGCGGGGAAAGACCAGACGCACACCCCGGAGACCACGTGGCCGCCCGGCACCACAGAACTACAGCTCCCAGCAGGCCTCGGGACGAAGCAGTCCATCCAACCCAGAGGGGAGACAGCCAAGTGCAAACACCGCCAATCACGGAGTGCTTCCGCCCTCAGGGAAGGCACGCCGTGACGCCACCTCCGCCCTCAGCGTCCAGCCAATCACGGCGCCGCTTCCCAGTGTGAAGGCAACCCTGAGGTTGCCCCTGTGTTGCTTTTATTTATTTATTTGTTTAAAAAAAGAAGGTCCGAGTATTCTTGGTGTGAGAAAAAATCTCAAACAATTCCCTTTGGACGTGATCTTATTTTATTCACGATTGCAATGGCAGGCATCCTGTCACTCAGGAGCGTGTTACAGTAAACAAAGCACAACTTTTTATTCCCTATCTCCCAGAAACCTGATCACCTTCCATTTCCTCACTGGCTGAGCACTTCCAGTTCACAAGCTACTTGACACTCCTCTATACCATCTATGTATAATTTTTCTTTCTTTTTTTTCCCCCTCAACCCTTTATTTTTTCCTTTCTCAGTGCTCAAATCAGGAGCACTTGGAACAGTCCATCCCACCCAGGGTGTAGTTTCAATTCTCTCCATGTCCGCATCAGATCCCAATCTCCTGCTTGGAATGGATGGATGAGGACTTCCAAGGGTGGGGTTTGAGCTAGCAGTCCATGGGTCCTGAGAGATGACTACAGCCCAAGTATATAATTCTTAAGAAAAGCATCTTTTGTCTCAATTTGACGTAATTCATTCCCCTTGACCATGTACACCAATCCAAATAATATTTCATATGGTGAAACTCCCACGTCTTTTCTTGGTGCCGTCTGAATTCTGAGAAGTGCCAAAGGTAAGCACTTTCTTTGGGGAAGCTGAGTTTCCAGGACTTAGTCAACTGCTTCTGTACTGGCTTATCCACTCCACCGTTCCAGGAGAGAAAGGATGCCAAGGAGTTTGAAATTTCCACTTAATTCCTAGAGTCCATGTTAGCCCTCACACTATTTCTGACATAAAGTGATTTCTTTGATCAGAGTCAATATTTTCAACAATTCCATACCTGGGAGTTTCTTCTTCTAGAATTTAGTTACAATGTTCGCAGTAGCAGATACTGAAGGGAAAGCTTCCACACACCCTGACAAATGACCTACCAAGACTAATAAGTATTTAAATCTACCTGCGCTAAGAAGTGCTGTAAAATCTACCTGTACATTTTGGCATCATTGAATTCCTGGTTCTCACCCCCCTTTGCGCTGACTGCGGATCATTTTCCTGTTTACCTTTTGACATACTGCACAACTCCTGCGTACTTGTTCAGCCAGAGTGTAATATATATACGTATTTCCATAGCACAGCATCACACATCGCTTGAATTCCCCAATGGCCCTCTTGATGTAAAACAGTTAATATTTGCCTCATTAGCTCTTTCTTCAGCATTTCTCTCCCATCAGGGCATATCTGTTTTCCTTTGGACTTTGTGACTCCTAATTCCTTAAAAACATCTTTCTCTTAAAACTTGTTAGTTCTTTTTAGTTTTGGGTACGGCTAGCTCAACAGTTCCCTGAATCCTCTCTGGGTTTATTCTTCATTCCCCCTCAGACACTAGACACCTTAAATATTTGACTTCTCTTTCTACACATTTTAATTTATTTTCCAATACTTTCAAGCCCTGTTTTCCCGGAAAGTCAAATTGCTTGTTAGCGGCTTCCTTCACAACTCTTTTCTCCTATCCTGACAATAAAAGATCACCCACATATTGTAACAGTAACACCTCCTTTGGAGGTCGGAATTACTCCAAAATTTGTTCCGGAACTTGCCCAAATAAATTGGTGGCCCTATGAACCCCTGAAGTAAAATTGACCATCTGTATTGCTGCTTCTGCCCCAGTTCAGGGGTGATAAATGACTGAGTCCCAAATAGGATGCTAATTAAAAGTTTGTAATTTATTAAGCGAATAGAGGCAACCAAACAGTGCTGGGTTTACCAGGAGCCTCTGCTCCACCAAGACGCACACCTGTTACATCAGGTGGCTGATTTTTATGTTCCTAGACTAATACATATTCATCAGTATTCCTAGAAAAGGCAGGGTTATTATAATTAGTTCCCGGAATCTGAACCTTCTCCAGACGCACACGTATCAGTGTCTGGTGGTCTCTCTGGGGGTCTCTTGTGCTGAAGGCTCATAGTCTTCCTCCCAGGCTTTGTCCTTCAGTCATCCTTCAACTCCCCCACTCCCCCTTTCTCCTTATTTGGTGGATCTCTTTGCCGGATATCAGAGGCTTGGGCAGTGTCCCATGCAAAAGTCAGCAGTTTCCTAAAAAAAAAAAAAAAAAAACCTCCTTTTTCCTCTCATCTCCAGACTAGAGTCTCAATGTTCGCCCTTCAAACCCTCTTTTTACAAAAATTGCTGGACCCTTTGTTTGCATGATACAGGAACTATGTACACTAATCACTCTGTTTTTCTTAAATAGAAGGTTATATTTCATCACATGGCCCTAGCATTGTTCCATACTGACACAAATCAAATTAACACATTTCACATCAGGGTCTTTCTACTCAAAGGTAAATATATCTTTGCTCTCAGGGTCTGAGAGTACCCCGCTAATAATACCATTATTCTAGCCTAACAATTTACTATTTGAATGCCCAATTTCATTATCAAATCCTTTCCCAACAAGTCCCTGCCTCGGGTACATACAATAATTGCCCAGTGATCATTCTATCCCTAGTCTCAGCTTAGTGTCCCCAAAAAGTGGCACTGTTATCCCAGTCCTGTCTACCTCCATCACTTTTAGGGTTTCATTAGTAAATTTAAGCCCTGATATTTTACAGGCCAGTAATGACCTAGCTGCCTCAGTGTATTGGGTTCACATGCCAAGATTCTGGTAGCAGAGGGGGGTGCAGAGGTAGCCCCTGTGAAAAGAATCCAGGAGCTGCCCCATATTAGAGAAGGGACAGTTTCAGCTGGCTCCAAAGGGGCCCACCACTGCCCAGAGCCAAGTCATGAGCAATGCTGTTTAAATCTCTATGAGAGCACATCCGAGAAAAGGAAAAAACAACTGCTGCAGAACAGCAGCTGGGAGAGCGAGGAGTGAGAAACCTCCCTGCAGACACCAAGGTCAGTGCAGAGGAGGGGAAGTGCAGTGCAGAGGTGCTCCAGGTGCCGGAGGCAAAGCCCCCCGCTGTGGCCCCCAGAGAGGCCCCTGGTGGGGAAGGCAGACTCCCCTGCAGCCCATGGTGCACCAGATCTTCACACTGCAGCCTGCGGAGAGGAGCCCACTCAGGAGTAGGTGACTGGGGGGGTGGACCTCAGGGGGTCCCATGCTGAACCAACTTGCTCCTGACTAATAGATCCCACAGCACAGACCACATGGGCTCCCAAAGTGCCCATTTTTCACTGCCTGTGCAGAAACCCACATAGGACCAGCCCACGAAGGTCAGCACCCCACAACAGAGCGAGGGGGAGAGTGACCGTGAAGGAGCAGTGGAGTTAATGCACCCCAGGCTGACTGCAGCCCCCGCTCCCTGCCCGCCCCCCATGCCACTCAGGGCAGGGAAGAGGTGGAAGAGAGTGGAGTGGGAAGGTGCCCCTAGCTTGTTTCTCTGTTTCTCACCACTCCAGCCCATCAGCAATAGGTAATAAGTTTTACGAATCTTCCTGTGCTATGACTCTTTTGTCTGTAATGGTAATTGTAGAGCGATCCCCATTGAGGTACACTTGAGGAATGCTTTTTCATTGATCAGGGAACTAGCTTTCTGAGAAGCCCTGAACAACCTATTCTGATTTTATAAAACCAATCTCTCCTCTAAGATAAAAAAAAAAAAAAAAAAAAAAAAAAAAGGAAAGAAAAAAAGAGACAACATCCAGAAAGCTCTACTTGGAAACGTATAAATCCATAGAGTCTAACCCACCTAAAGAACCCTGCATGAAACTGACTAAAGGAAAAACAAAGCACTTACCCTCAAAGACCAGCCCAGGGAGAATGAGCTCTCTGAAGGCATGCCTGGAGCTCATATACATTTGGCCCTGCCTGGCACCCAAACCCAATCACCTGGGAAAGGGGAGGGGCAAAGCACAAGAAAGTAGGAAGTGAGGAGGACGAGCAGCAGTGTTTTTCTTATTCTTTTTTTTTTTTTTTCCTCCTAAATGTGACTTAGCTCAACAGCATATGGAGTGCAGCCAAGAGAACTGGGCTGTTTCTAGAAGCAACAATCCCCATGCTTTTGCTTCAGCTTTGAATATTGAAAGGACAATATGACCAAGCAAGTAACTGAAACTTTTTCAACTGGAATTAGCTCAAACCTTTCTTTTACATTGGAAGAAAAATCTAGGAGCATAACAGATTCACGCCAAAAAAAAAAAAAAAATCCATGTAGTGACATCACCCACAGAAAAAATCAGGCACCTGAGTAGACTATCTGAAAACCAAGAGGCTATGCTAATGGGTCAAAACACACTACAGGACACTGGATCCCAGCCCTCTGCTGCACCGACTTAAAACCCATCCCCACACTCACCAATGCACAACCCCAACCCAAATAACAGACCCAGGACGTCAGCTCCAACGTGCCTTTGGGAACTGCAGGAAAGCAGGCTTCATCCTCAGCAAGGCATGCTCAGGCTACGCAGGATGGGGCTTCAAGGACCTCTACACCTGCAGAAATAGTCTGCCATTAGGAACTGCCACGCCAGAAAACCTTTTTCCTCTACAACACCTTTGTCAGGAACAACACCGCATTCAAGTGACCGGCTTTGCTCCAATTCTGAAGACTGATGTTAAAACCCACCTTGCCCATAGCACCTGATAAATGGAAGAGAAAGCAACCACAGCACTTGGAAACCATCGCTGCACGTGCCGCTCCTTGTCACTCTCTGGCCTTATCTCAAATCCTCAGCCACTTCTGTGGAGAGCCGGCCATGGCACCTGCAAAGCAAGACAGAGACAGACCGTTCATAGTCACCTCACACTACTTAGCCACTCTACTCCAACACGGCTCACATCAGACCCCCTTCTTAGGCAGCTCATCAGAGTGCAGTTTGCTCCTTGGAGCCTGTGCAAGACACCTGCAGAAGAAGAAAAGCACAGGGCGAGGCAGCATCCAAAGCCACAGCACAGCTAGGACACTTACTCTCAATCTGCTGCCTTACCTCTGCCCACTCAACTGCCCAAGGCAGGTGCTTCCATCTGCCCTCTTCAGCCAGCTACAACACCTCAAAAAGGCAAAGAGGGGACACTTAGAATGACAGTCAGAACTGCAATTCAGAAATAACTGCTCCATCTGTTCATCACTCACCTTGCCAGAGGCAGCTCTGGGTGTGACATCCCAGGTCGTACACTGCGTTTCAGCTTTCACAAATGAAAACATAGAAGACAATCATTCAGTTGTCCGCCAGCATTAGCACCCAGCCCTCACCAACACAAGGGACCCCATTTCCAGTGTTGTTGTTTCAAAACAGCAGACAACTTGCCTTGGCACCTCACAAGTAGACCAAGCCAGTCACTGAGCTGCCAAATGAAGGCCTGAAAGTTCCAGAAGGTGCTCCTTCCTTTGACCGGATCCCCCTAAGGTTTATCTAAGGCAGGAGGAAAAAAAAAAAAAAACTCCGTATCTGCAAGCTCCCAAGATTCAACAAGAGACCTCCTCTAGCATAGTGCTTGATTAGTGCTAACAGCTGCTCACAAACAGCTCAAGTCTCCCCATCTGCATCTGCCAAACATCACAGAGATGCCTCTGTGCCAGCTGCCCTTCAGTACGTGCCCAGAGGCAGGATGTCTTTGCCAAAACAGTCCGGACAATGTATTACTACACTGATGGACTGCCCGATTAGCTACCATCACTAACTGCCAGGCAGGACAGCTCCAGGCCAAACACACACACAGGCACACTACAAACAAAACACAGCCCTACAGCAACAGCAAGTCAGAACAGGTGCTCTGCAGCAGACCCAAGGAGAGACTCAAATGCCACAACCTGCGATTGGAAGCAACTGCCAGACCCGGGATGATGGAGGCATAAATAGCCTGACTTTAAGACAAGAGACCAGAATGATGGGCAGTGCAAACCCCATAAGAAAAACACTTTGGAAATAAATTCTCAAGCCAGAGCTGCTGATGAAGCCCACATGACTTCCACAACAGTGAGGATGGAAACAGGTGTGATCTGAAACCAAATATGATGCACAAGACCTGAAATGCATCTGCATTTCAAGCTGTGACTGCATGTCAAGAAGTGCTCAGATCAGCCCTACAATGATGAAACGAGCATTTAGGACCTTAGGTGTGCCTACCAAGTTGCCCATCTAATCGGTACAGTGGAACAAGGCAATGAGGAGATCAAGACACGACGAATATCAAGACGCAATGTGCACGTAACATATGATTGATATTATGGGGAAGCATTTGATACAAAAATATTACACAGACAATGTGGACTTTTTAAGCTCCCACTGCAAGACAAGAGGGGCTCTGCTTTCCAATTGAGCATCAGCATTATTCCAATGGGGTCAAGTGTTCAATACCCTCAGGATGGCTTCCCCAGGGCCTGCCAAGCACCAAGAGCAGCAGCACAGCACAGACAACACAGAACACAGATACTAAGCTGGAACTGCCCTTCCAGGCACGTGCTCAAGCTGTACCTGACAGAAACTCCCCACAGATCACTCTGACTGACCCGATTAATCCTGAAAGGCCCCATTAGCTGCAATGACTTAAAAGCACAGACCCTCACTTGGTGTGTCCATTCACAACCCGAATCCAAACATAGCACTTACCGCCCAACTTAGCTTGGGAATGCTGGGAGGCAGGTTCCATCCTCAACAAGGAACACAAGGAACACAAGGCCTTGAGGGCAGGCAGAGAAGGAACCTGAAATTCTTAGTATATCTCCTGAGAACTGCAGCTTACAGTGACTCCATGTCTTCTGGTCTCACAGGATGAGGCAAAGGTATAATT
>JAACYQ010024522.1:0-11130 GCA_011075105.1 Heteronetta atricapilla
CTCCAGCTCCAGCCCCTGCAGCCGCTCCAGCTCCAGCCCCTGCAGCCGCTCCAGCTCCTGTGGCTGGGCCAGCGAAACGAACTGTTGCAGTGCAAGTTGGCCCTGTAGACTGTATTCCAACCCCTGTGGCAGACCCTGTGGCTGGGCCAAAGAAACGAACTGTAGCAGTGCAAATTGGCCCTGCAGAGTGTATTCCAACCCCTGTGGCAGACTCTGTGGCTGAGTCAGAGAAACAACCTGTAGCAGTACAAGTTGCCCCTGTAGACAAGGTGAAAAAATGGTATAGAGACTCAGGTTGTTTAGAACGCAGAGAAGACAAGGCTGGGCCATCAGGGGTGCAGGACAATGAAGATGGGGATGTTGAAAAAACAACACTAGTTTCCCAAAGCCTATACCAGCGTGAGCTACAAGATATGCGAAAAGATTTTGGTCGCTGCATAGGTGAGCAGCTTGTCACCTGGCTGCTCCAGTGCTGGGATACCGGAGCCAATTATGTGGATATAGACAGCAGGGAAGCCAGTCGGCTGGGATCCCTTGCTAGAGACGCAGGCATTGACAAAGCAATTGGAGAAGGAGTACGATCCTACAGCCTCTGGAGGCGTATCCTGTACGCTGTAAGGGAAAGGTATCCCTACAAGGAAAAACTCGTATGTCTGCCAGGCAAGTGGACCGCTATGGAGAAGGGAATCCAGTACCTGAGGGAATTAGCCATACGGGAGGTGATTTATGCCGACCCAGACAATGGACAAATACCCGTAGATCCAGATGAAGTCAAGTGTACACGACCCATGTGTCGGAAGTTTGTATGGAGTGCACCATCATCATATGCCAGCTCATTGGCAATAATGGCCTGGAAAGAGGATGACGAACCCTCAGTGGGTGATGTGGTTAAACAACTCCGGCAGTACGAAGAAAGTCTCTCCTCTTCCCTACAGGCCTGCGTCTCGGCTGTGGAGAAACTTTCTGAAAGCGTCCACCAACTAAAAGAGAATACTTTGGAGAAACTTTCTGAAGAGGTCCAGCAACTAAAAGAGAATACTTTGGAGAAACTTTCTGAAGAGGTCCAGCAACTTAAAAAGAGTGTACTTTCCTCCACCCCTGTACATACCAATGTCTCTGCTATTAGGGGTAAGCGCTCATCCATGCAAGGAAGATGATATGGTGGATACACACCTCGTGCTATCCTGTGGTTTTACCTACGTGACCATGGAGAGGACATGAGAAAATGGGATGGAAAATCCACCGCGACCCTAGAGGCACGGGTACGTGAGTTGCAAAAGAAAACAAGCGGGAAAAAGGGGTTCTCTGAAAAGTTTGCTGCTCCAACTTCCAGCAGGCAGTCCCTTAAACACAGGATTGAAGATTCTGACCAGGATTAGAGGGGCCCTGCCTCTAGCCAGGGGGAGGAAAGGGACAATTGAGTTTATTGGACTGTGTGAATTCGATGGCCTGGCACGTTAGACGCACAGAAGTATAAACTTTAGTAGATACCGGTGCATAATATACTCTAATGCCATCAAGCTATAAAGGGCCAGAGCCCATCAGTATTCATGGAGTGACGGGGGGATCCCAGCAGTTGACTGTATTAGAAGCTGAAGTGAGTCTAACTGGGAATGAGTGGCAAAAACACCGTATTGTGACTGGCCCGGATGCTCCATGCATCCTTGGCATAGAAGAGGATATTTCAAGGACCCCAAAGGGTTCCGCTGGGCTTTTGGCATAGCTGCCTTAGAGACAGAGGGCATTAAACAGTTGTCTACCTTGCCCGGTCTCTCGGAGGACCCTTTTGTTGTGGGGTTACTGAAGGTTGAAAAACAACAAGTGCCAATCGCTACTACAACTGCACACCAGCGGCAATATCGCATCAACAGAGACTCCCTGATTCCCATCCATGATCTAATTCGTCAACTGGAGAGCCAAGGAGTGATCAGTAAGAATCATTCACCTTTTAATAGTCCCATATGGCCAGTGCGAAAATCTGATGCTGAGTGGAGACTAACGGTGGACTATCGTGGCCTGAATGAAGTCACACCCCCACTGAGCGCTGCAGTGCCGGACATGCTAGAACTCCTCCAGTATGAACTGGAATCAAAGGCAGCCAACTGGTAGGCCACAACTGATATCGCTAATGCATTTTTCTCCATCCCTCTAGCAGCAGAGTGCAGGCCACAGTTTGCCTCTACTTGGAGGGGAGTCCAATATACGTGGAATTGGCTGCAACAGGGTGGAAACATAGCCCTAGCATTTGCCATGGATTGATCCAGTCTGCGCTGGAGCGGGGGGAAGCTCCTGAACATCTGCAGTACATCGATGACATCATTGTGTGGGGTTGCACAGCAGAGGAAGTTTTTGAGAAAGGGAAGAAAATAATCCAAATCCTTCTGAAGGCTGGTTTTGCCATAAAACAAAATAAAGTTAAAGGACCTGCACGAGAGATCCAGTTTTTAGGAATAAAATGGCAAGATGGACGTCATCAGATCCCAATGGATGTGATCAACAAAATAACAGCTATGTCTCCACCAACTAGCAAAAAGGAAACACAAACTTTCCTAGGTGTCGTGGGGTTTTGGAGAATGCACATTCCAAATTACAGTCTGATTGCAAACCCGCTCTACCAAGTAACCCGTAAGAAGCATGATTTTGAATGGGGCCCTGAGCAACGACAAGCCTTTGAACAAATTAAGCAGGAAATAGTTCAATAGTTCATAGTAGCCCTGGGGCCAGTCCGAACAGGACCAGATGTAAAGAATGTGCTCTACACTGCAGCCGGGGAGAATGGCCCTACCTGGAGCCTCTGGCAGAGAGAACCTGGGGAAACTCGAGGTCGACCTCTACGGTTTTGGAGTCGGGGATACAGAGGATCTGAGGCCCACTACACTCCAACCGAAAAGGAGATATTGGCAGCATATGAAGGAGTTCGATCTGCTTCGGAAGTGGTCGGTACTGAAGCACAGCTCCTCCTGGCACCCCGACTGCCAGTACTGGGCTGGATGTTCAAAGGAAGGGTCCCCTCTACACATCATGCAACCGATGCTACATGGAGCAAGTGGGTTGCACTGATTACCCAGCGGGCTCAAATAGGAAACCCCAGTTGTCCAGGAATCTTGGAAGTGATTATGGACTGGCCAGAAGGCAAATACTTTGGGATGTCATCAGAGGAGGAGGTGATCCGTGCTGAAGAAGCCCCACTGTACAACGAGCTACCAGAAAATGAGAGGAGATATGCCCTGTTCACCGATGGGTCCTGTCGCATTGTGGGAAAGCATCGGAGATGGAAAGCTGCTGTATGGAGTCCTACTTGACGAGTTGCAGAAGCTGCCGAGGGAGAAGGTGAATCAAGTCAATTTGCAGAAGTGAAAGCCATCCAGCTGGCTTTAGATATTGCTGAACGAGAAAAATGGCCAGTTCGCTGCCTATACACTGATTCGTGGATGGTAGCAAATGCCCTGTGGGGGTGGTTACAGCAATGGAAACAGAACAACTGGCAGCACAGGGGCAAACCCATCTGGGCTGCTGCATTGTGGCAAGATATTGCTGCCCGGGTAGAGAAGCTGGTCGTAAAGGTACGCCACGTAGATGCTCATGTGCCCAAGAATTGGGCTACGGAAGAACATCAAAACAACCAGCAGGTCGATCAGGCTGCTAAGATTGAAGTGGCTCAGGTGGACCTGGACTGGCAACATAAGGGTGAATTATTTATAGCCTGATGGGCCCATGACACCTCAGGCCATCAAGGAAGAGATGCAACATACAGATGGGCTCGTGATCGAGGGGTGGACCTGACCATGGACACTATAGCACAGGTTATTCATGATTGTGAAACATGTGCTGCAATCAAGCAAGCCAAATGGTCAAAGCCTCTTTGGTATGGAGGACGATGGCTGAAATATAAATATGGACAGGCCTGGCAGATTGATTACATCACACTCCCTCAAACCCGCAACAGCAAGCGCCACGTACCTGCAATGGTGGAAGCAACGACCGGATGGCTGGAAACATATCCTGTGCCCCATGCCACCACCCGAAACACTATCCTGGGCCTTGAAAAACAAGTTCTGTGGCGTCATGGCACCCCAGAAAGAATTGAGTCAGACAATGGGACTCATTTCCGAAATAACCTTATAGACACTTGGGCCAAAGAACATAGTATTGAGTGGGTGTATCACATCCCCTATCATGCACCAGCCTCCTGTAAAGTTGAGCGATAGAATGGACTGTTAAAGACTACACTGAAAGCAATGGGTGCTGGGACATTCAGAAATTGGGATACACTTTTGGCAAAGGCCACCTGGTTAGTCAATACTAGGGGATCTGCCAACCGAGCTGGACCAGCCCAATCAAACCCGCTATGCACAGTAGAAGGGGATAAAGTTCCTGTAGTGCATGTAAGAAACATGCTGGGTAAAACAGTCTTGGCTACTGCTGCCCCAGGAAAAGGCAAACCCATCCGTGGGATTGTTTTTGCTCAAGGACTTGGATGCACTTGGTGGATAATGCAAAAGAATGGGGAGGTCCGGTGTGTACCTCAAGGGGATTTAATACTGGGTGAGAATAGCCCATGAGTTGAGTTGTATTATGTTAATTATTATACAATACTGTGTGTCATTACTACCATAGATGAAAATAGTGATTAACTAGAATGTATTGGAAAGAGTGTAACCTGAGCATGATATAAATGGTATGGAATAAGGGGTGGATATATGTCCTGGTTTCAGTTAGGACAGAGTTATTTTTCCTCCTAGTAGCTGGTAGGGTGCTATGTTTTGGATTAGGATGAAAAGAGCGTTGATAACATGCTGATGTTTTAATTGCTGCAGAGCAGTGCTTACACTAAGCCAAGGACTTTTCAGCTCCTTGCTCTGTCCTGCCAGCGGGCAGGCTGGGGGGGCAGCAAGAGCTGGGAGGGGACAGACCCAGGACAGCTGACCCAAACTGGCCAAAGGGCTATTCCATACCATCTGACGTCATGCTGAACAATATATAGGGGTGGCTAGCCAGGGTGGGGAGCCAGCTCTCGGGGCTGGGCTGGGCATCAGTCAGTGGGTGGTGAGCAATTGCATTGTGCATCACTTGTTTGTACATTATTATTATTATTATTATTATTATTGATCTATCTTAATAAACTGTCTTTATCTCAACCCACAGGCTTCACTTTCCTGTTTCTCTCCCCCATCCCAGAGAGGGAGGAGGGAGGGTGAGGGAACGGCTGTGTGGTGTTTAGCTGCTGGTCGGGTTAAACCACCACAAGGGGCCATCCCCGGGATTAGCATTTGAGCAGCAACACAGGCTACTTCCCTTTCTGCCATCATGGTTTTTAACGTCTCTAATACTGTACGCCACAACTCGCAGACAGTTTTCACTTCCTTTTCATCTTTTGAATCTCCCGTTACAGTCTTTTCCCACATGGAATTCCCAAATTCTTGCCATTCTGTAACAGAGAACAGCATGGTCGTCTCTCTAAAATGTCCCCATCGCTGTCCTAACTTGATCAATTTGATCAGTTTCTTTCCCATTGTCTCGATACCTCTCTTAGAGAGTATTTCAGCGAGCAACGTTGCTGCAGCTTCCACCTCCATAGCTGCACGTTTCACTGGGAGGGAAGGTCCCTGTCTGCCCTGAGTTTGCACACAGACAGCACTCCTCCCAGCCATTTTGTTTCCCATTCCCCTCCTCTTGCTGCTTACCGCAGTCTCGGAGAACTCAGCTGAGCTGGACTATCTGGCGAGTAACCATCCTCTTCTACCAGGTGTCGGAATGGGAGTGACCCGGAGTAACGACACAACCTCGATGCGAGTATAATCGTTCTCCTTTAATGAATGTTCTAGCAAGGTATATATATGCTACCCCTACAGCATGCACAGACAACAACTTATAATTGGTCTAGCTTCTCTATGCACACGTCTCTAGCACTAATATAATTGGTACAATGGTGTCGTCTCTCCTCCTGAACATAGTTCCGCATATTTTAGTTGTAACATCACTCAAGGTTATCAGCCCTGGGCCTACATTATCTTCACAGTCCTTCAAGGCCTGAGTTGCTCACTGTAATTAAATCATGCCCCTTCTCATTTAAACATAGCTCCACAATTCCCCCTTTTTGTTTTTGAGCAACCCAGGCCTGGTCTACTACCTTTAACACTGCAAATATTGCAACAAGCAAGGCACAATAAGCAACAGGGTAAAAATAGAATAGTGCTTTGCAGCGATGCTGCTTCTCACTCACACAGCACAATCACACAATCACTCAAAGAGGCCTCTTGTACCTTTCATTCATACCACAAGAAAATATCACTTAAAATAATTTGTCTGCGGCTTCAGGAGGTCCTTGTCTACTCCCGTGGTGAGCAGCTGAGAGTGGAGACTCCTCTGAGGAAAATGCTCAGGGTGCACCTAGGGGCGTCCATTCCACAGTCGATCCCACAGCCGAGCAGAGCGGCTCCTAGTGCAAGAAATGATGCTAGTTTTGTATAATTACACCAAAGAGATGCATTGCAATAGGGAGTGAGTGTGACATTGACAATTTGTTTCATGGTTTGGTTTTTGCCCATGTAATTGAACCTTACACATGGTGTGGCTGTTACACTTCCCAGGATATCTAATTCCTGTGGCTCTAGGGGCAATCATAGCAAGTAAACAGTCCAGTCTTTGTTATCTGCCGGAAGCCCCACCAGACATGTCGTAAATGGGTGGTTAGCACTAGCCAGGGACGGGCACATCGCTTCTTGTCCTGTCATGTTGGCGAGGGTGACCCAGATGTTGCAGCATGGTTGGATGGAGACCCAGGTCTGGCAATAACCGATGACAGTGGTGATTGTGAGGAGGAGGCCAGCCATGGCCTTACCCCCTTGCTGGTACCCATCTTGATCTGTGACCTGTAAAGACACAAGCATACTCTCGACCCCAGGTTATTAGAGGCTGGGGTCCCTCCCAAAGACCTGTATTTAAATTTTTTACGACCACTAAGACCTGCTCTGATTGTGGCACCTGTTACAGTGCGGAATTCATACTTTTGTAATGTTTTACTATGGGTGGTACATCTTTGTGGGAAAGGGTAATGCTAGCTGATTCATTATGTAAAGTGCCTTTCCCAGCCTGTTCTGTGGTGTTTCCTAGGTGTCTCCCCCTTTTTGTTTATTTAGCAGTGTTTTCAAGGTGCAATGTGTTAGTGTGGCTCTGCATGTGAATAATACAATACAGGTGCACTCGCTGCTCTACCAAAAATAACAGCTCTTTAAATTTTTGAAAGAGTTTTCCTTTGGGATATGTCTCAAATGTGCCCTCTCAATGCGCTGAGCAACACCTACAGCACATTGCAAGTCCAATACAATATTCAAAGGTACTATTTTTTTTCTTTTTTTCTTTTCCTTTTTTTTCATTTTCTTTTTTCCTTTTTTTCTTTTTTCTTTCTTCTTTTGTTTTTTCTTTTTTTCTTTGTTTTTCTTTTTAAAAAAAAAAAAATCTCTTTTGTTTTGTTTATTTTCTGCTTGTAATGTCCTTCATCACTGCACTGATTCATCACAAATCATGCATTAATCTCCATTTCCCGCTCTTCTTCTTGATGACAAACACTGGTGAATTCCATGGGCTGTTTGTCAGAACAATATGTCCTTGTTGGAGTTGTTCTTGAATCAGTTCCTGCAGACTACTGCTCAGAAAAGAATC
Source organism: Heteronetta atricapilla (assembly GCA_011075105.1). Taxonomy (NCBI): domain Eukaryota; kingdom Metazoa; phylum Chordata; class Aves; order Anseriformes; family Anatidae; genus Heteronetta; species Heteronetta atricapilla. Next base: position 7,663 of record JAACYQ010024522.1, read on the forward strand.
AATGGAGCAATTCTAGTTCCCTTTGATATTGACAATGCTGGAGACGGTGTCCAAGCCATAGCTTGGCTTTTTCTGTTATAATTGGCATCAATTTTCCCTGGCAAAACAAACAATCCGGTCACAGTTGTATTTGATCGTCCTAGCAGCAATACACTACAGTCAGTCCCAATTGGTACTTTGACGTTCAATGGAATTTTATGAATGTGAGTACCCCCACAATGTGGCGTCTGTTACTGTGGAGACATCCACTCTGGCACTCCCTCTGGTTCTCGCTGAGAGGGTGTCCACGGTAGTAACTGTGGCAGTGGGGCTGCAGCGTGGAACCCTGCTCCACCATGGTGCTCCATGGGCTGCAGGGGGACAGCCTGCTGCACCATGGTCCTCATCACAGGCCGCAGGGAATTTCTGCTCCGGCACCTAGAGCACCTCTCCCCCTCCTTTACTGACCTTGGCTCCTGCAAGGCTGTTCTTCACTCCTTTCACTCTCCCAGCTGCTGTGCCGCGTAGCATTTTTTTTTTTTTCTCCTGTCTTAAATCTGCTCTCACAGAGGCGCAAAACATCACTTATTGGCTCAGCTCTGGTCAGCAGTGGGACCCTTACCTAACATGGGACAGCTTCTAGATCCTTCTCACAGAAGCCACCCCTATGGCCCCCTGCTACCAAAAGTTTGCCACGTAAACCCACTACATTCCACCCCTCACCTCTGTGAAAAGCATACTTAAGAATAATCACAATATACTCTTTACAATTATCACAATCTTCACAAACTCCACTTCCATCAAAAAGAAAAATAATTCCCCACACCAAAATAAACATAACATCATCACGACACCGACGAGGTGGACAACTTACACACACGCTACCCCTCGTCCCTTCACCACACTAATATGAAACATATTCCTTCATGGATATGAAGGAATATGAAACATATTCCTTCACAATTACAACTTTATTGAATTCTTCACAACTTTTACATTCATAAAAATGTCCAGTCCATGTTTTGCCCATTACTTCTCTCGACTGTCATCCTTATCTCAAATTCCTTGAGCCCCATTGGGCGAGTAAAAAACAGTAAGTTATCATGGATTTGGGGTGGGAGGTTTGAAGAAACCAATCTTCCAGCAGTATTGGACAACAAATGGCACAGAAACTATAGTAATGCTGATTTGTACTGGAGCAAGCAATTTTGAATAGCATATGCCAACCCAAATGTGCCTGTACCAGCAACCCATTTAGATTGCAGCAATGACTCACTGAAACCAAGTTTGAAGAGAACTGCAGTGATGTCCACACTACTTGTTACAGCCAGGTAGAAGATTCCTAGAGATACTAATGAAATTTCAACATGGAATGAAACCCCTATAGCACCATATTCTTTGAAAACTTTTTTCAGCTGCTGGGATTTACTGAGTTTCTTGTGTTCGCTGATGAGGTCTGTGGCTGGCTTTTCAGGGGATCCACCCACATCCTTGGCCGAGCTGCCGGCGGCAGCGCTCGCAGAGGGGCTGGAGTGCTGAGGGGGGTCCGGCCCGGGGGACCGGGGAGGGGGGGAGCCGAGGGCCGGGCAGGGCGAGCGGCCGGCAGGGCTGCGCCGCCTGCACCGCCGTGCTGCACCGTGCGCTCAGCTCGCGGGGGGAGGAGGAGCCGAGGGCGGAGGTCGGCACGCCTCTCCTCCCTCACCTGTGGGCTGTGCAGGACATCCCCCCTGGGCGGCCTGGGGTGTTGCTTCCGCAATCGGCTCAGATCGTGGCTTTGGCCTGGCCCCGTCAACTGCCGCTTTTTCCGCGCTCGATGGTGGGTCCGGCGAGACTCCGCATAACGTGGGGGCGGCCCGTTACGTGGCCCTTCACCGTCAGTGCGCGATAGGAGTTCGGAAACCGTCGAGCGTGGAACCCTGGTCACTCCTTTAACTGCAGGGAGCCCAAAGATACGCGCAAGAGTCCTGGGTTTTCTTTCAGAGTCCCCAGATTTTATAGGGGTGTCCTGGTTTCAGTTAGGACAGAGTTATTTTTCCTCCTAGTAGCTGGTAGGGTGCTATGTTTTGGATTAGGATGAAAAGAGCGTTGATAACATGCTGATGTTTTAATTGCTGCAGAGCAGTGCTTACACTAAGCCAAGGACTTTTCAGCTCCTCACTCTGTCTTGCCAGCGGGCAGGCTGGGGGGGGCAGCAAGAGCTGGGAAGAGACAGACCCAGGACAGCTGACCCAAACTGGCCAAAGGGGTATTCCATGCCATCTGACGGCATACTGAACAATATATAGGGGTGGCTAGCCAGGGTGGGGGGCCAGCTCTCGGGGTTGGGCTGGGCATCGGTCAGCGAGTGGTGAGCAATTGCATTGTGCATCACTTGTTTGTACATTATTATTATTATTATTATTTTCTATCTTAATAAACTGTCTTTATCTCAACCCACAGGCTTCACTTTCCTGTTTCTCTCCCCCATCCCAGAGAGGGAGGAGGGAGGGTGAGGGAACGGCTGTGTGGTGTTTAGCTGCTGGTCGGGTTAAACCACCACAGTCCTTTTGGTGCCCAACGTGGGGCATGAAGGGTTGAGATAACAACAGATCTGACCAGAGTATGTTAAACTAAAATTGGTATAAGTATTAGAGCTGCTTAATAGTTGCTAATCAGAATGTTGATTGCTTTAATCTCAGGTCTGCTGTGGCTGTATTCCAGACTGAATTTTATAGCACGTTACTTTTTGTATGTGATCCCTGTTGTGCTGTTTTACTTTTCCGGGCCCTGGTTTAAGATCATTATGGTACTGTGCAGTGTAATAATAGCTTACGAGACGATGAAATATCTGGCCATGACTTTAACTTGGTATTTGTACTCAACACTGTCGTTGACTCTGTACTTTGGAAACTATATCTTGGAAACCATTAACAATTACACCTGCTGCCTTTTTTCATCAGGGAGCCAGTCTGTGGAGGGGACAGGGGAATATATTTTTCCTAACTTGTTCACTCTCCCTTACTCCTTCAGCACCCTCTTATCCCCTGAGCTAGTTACGATAACTCTCCAAGATGTTGAATATCCTTGGGATACGCAGACCAGCATGGTGTTGTTGCTATGTCTCTTGAATGTGATTCAGGTTTTGTTTAAGGTTAAACAACTACTTGGGCATCTCATCCAGAGATCTGCCCTGAGGCAGATCTCTGCTAGAGCTCCTGCTCCAGCCCCTGCAGCCACTCCAGCTCCTGCTTCTGCAGCCGCTCCAGCCCCTGCAGCCACTCCAGCTCCTGCTCCTGCAGCCGCTCCAGCCCCTGCAGCCACTCCAGCTCCTGCTCCTGCAGCCACTCCAGCTCCAGCCCCTGCAGCCGCTCCAGCCCCTGCAGCCACTCCAGCCCCTGCTCCTGCAGCCGCTTCAGCTCCTGCAGCCGCTCCAGCCCCTGCTCCTGCAACCACTCCAGCTCCAGCCCCTGCAGCCGCTCCAGCTCCAGCCCCTGCAGCCGCTCCAGCTCC
>JAACYQ010024580.1:0-15677 GCA_011075105.1 Heteronetta atricapilla
TTTTGAGGGTGACAGAGCACTGGAACAGTTTGCCCAGAGAGATTGTGGTGTCTCTATCTGTGGAGAAGTTCAAGAACCAACTGGTGGATGCTATGCTGTGCAATGTGCTCTAGGTGATCCTAACTAGAACTTATAATTCAACACTCTTACTAATACCATTTTCCAGACAATTTTTTCAGTAAACCTATTTAAACACATCAATAAGTCAACTTGTATTCTATAATATTTAAATAAAACCAAGTGAGAACCTTGAAAATGCTATCTCACCTATGAACCGGGTGATAGTAATTGATCACATAAAGGAATGATTTAGAAACTTTGCATGAGTATTCAGAGAACTCTGACCGATCTTTATGGTAGTCATACAGCTAAGATTCATGTATAGCACCTTGAAAGTGTCATCTCTCTCTTAGAAAAGTAATAAAGGTTACTTAATGACGTGTGATGTTAAGTCACTATATTACTCTGTGGATAATTTATTACCTGTAAGAGATAACAAAAATGCATGGCTTGGAGGCTATTTCTAGTGGTGTGGGAAAGATAAATTAATTGCGTCTATTTTGTTATTTTAGCTACATTTTATTAAATATATAACAGAATAAGAGGAAAGTTTAAAGGAAATATAAAGCTCCATAGGCAATGTGACAACAGATGAGTATCTCATTGAATATGTTTTTTGACTGAAAAAAAAAAAAAAAGTAAATGTAAGTCACCATCTCTTTTTTTTTAAAGAGGGGATCCAAAGAAATACTGATCAATTGTGGCCTCAGCCAATCATTTGTTTTAAGATAGGTCACAAAAATTATTTGCATTTGTCCTGATGTCTACATGTAGCAGAACAATGACTAGTGAACATGTTAGAATAGTGAACATGTTAGAATATAGTTAGAATCATCATATCATATGTCTGGAGTAAATGACTGACATCATATCTTGACATGAAAAATGCATGAAGAATGACAAAACATGAAAAATGACATCACATCTTGACATGAAAAATAGTGATTTGCTCAGTCTATTCTGTAATTAATTAATTTATCTGGAAATCTTGAAGAAGTATTGAACAAACAGTGGAGAGAGTTCTGTCACTACAAAAGAAAGTGTTTTACAAAAAACAAAATAACTGCAAAGAACAGTTTTATCCTTGTTTGTACTCTTTTATAGGTGTTGTTATGATGCTGACACTTTTTTGTTGTTATTATTATTTTTTAATGTGAATAAAAGACCTTAAAAAAGACCTTAAAAAAGGCTCCTTCATTGGAAGAAATAACTGGAAAGTTCTCTGAGTGTGATCCATGTAGTTGATTTATTGTCAGAAAATATGAGCAAAAATAAACAATTCACAATGCACATTCTAGTCTTTTTCTCAGATTTTTTTTCAGGCTTGTGTTACAAGCACATTGCTCTGTGCTTGTAAAAAATGTTTTGCTTTTTATGTTCTACATATGATGTAGTTAAAATAAATCATTGTGGCAATACACTCCTATGTTTTGTTCTTCATGGATCATTCCAATGGATTTGTACACCCCCAAAACATCACTCCTGATTATTATTATTATTATTATTATTATTATTATTATTGTTTTATTTTATTCTGCAACTAGCAGAAGTCACAAGTGAATTGGTTTCAGTTTTCAGGCAAAATTTCTTGGAGATCTCAAATGAGAATAAATGCTGTGAAAACCACTTGAAAAGTATCTATGCACATATAAGGAAGATGTCCCTGCAACATGACCACCAGGAAAGATTCAGAAAAAGAAAAAAAAAAAAAAAAAAAACACCTCCACCACCAACAAAAAAAAAACAGCTAAACAAGAAAAGGAGTAGGAAGGCTTTCTTCCCAATTGATCGTAGAATCATAGAATTAGTAAGGTTGGAAAACAAAACAAAGGAAAAAACAAAACAAAACAGCAACAACAACAACAACAACAACAAAAACACAACCATGCTCATCAATCTGGTCCAACCATCCTCCTATCATCATTTTTTTAAAATTATTATTATTATTGGTTTCAAAAAAGGTGTCATGACCAAGAGCTGTCCTATTCTGAGTACCACTCTCATTCTCCATATTGTCCCTAAATTTAATTATTTATCATTATTATCATTATTATATTATATATTTATCATTATATCATATTATATTTATCATTGTTATCCACCTCTTAGGAGGAGATTTATTTTTATATTTATTTATATTAATTTATATAATATATATATATATTTATAAATCACTGTTAAATGAATAAAAAAGGCAGATGTCCATTTATGATGGAAAAATCTCAGAAGTTTCCCTGTATATTTTCAAATAAATATACTTGAAAAACCAGTTGAATGCATAACAGCAGGTTTAAATGTATTGGGAAGATCACATTTTTGTGCAAAATTTTCAACAGCATCTCTTTTATGCTAAAAGCAAACTAAAGACATTTTAGTGGCATTTAGTGTCTAGGAAAAACAGTAATTTTATGAATCACTGGCATATCTAAATTTTTACAAGCAGGACAATTGGCGTCTCTAGTGCTTCTTTGGCTGAGTCACCACTAGAACATAATTTGGAGAGTGGAAAAAATAGATAGCACTTAATTGCCTCACACACCTATTCAATTCACAGTATAAACCAAGAGTTTTTAATACACTAATGTCTAAGACTGTTTTTTGTTTGTTTGCTTGTTTGTTTGTTGTTGTTTTTAATTATTCTACAAATTATCTTTTTCACTTGTCATTATTTTGATATCAGTCTCTCTGACTAACTTGATGGTAGTTTTTTACGGGAGAACTTTTCAGTTCTCTACAACTTCCCTTCCCTTCCCTTCCCTTCCCTTCCCTTCCCTTCCCTTCCCTTCCCTTCCCTTCCCTTCCCTTCCCTTCCCTTCTCCTTCCCTTCCCCTCCCTTCCTTTCCTTCCCTTTTCATCATTTTTTACCCTCCTGAATATTAAATGAGGTAAAGCACACAGTTGCTTCCTCCAGCCCCAGACTACTCCTCTCCAGTTGTTGGAAGTCACCCCAGTGCCTTAGGTAAGGTCTCAGCCCAGACTGGGGCTATGAGGCTACTGATGCTATGACCCCTACTTGCTCCACTATCTGGCGCACAGGCCAGGGGGCACACACAGCCCCCATCTGGCTCCAGTAGCTGGCGTCAGATGATCCACTAATCAATAAATCCACTCATACTGATTCCCCAGATAGCTGGCATTTAATCATTTCAAGTCACATGCACACACAAATACTTCTTTACTTATCATTTTGACCAAAAGATCTCCTCTCAGACAACCTTGCATGAAGTCTGAAGTCAAACAGCACCCCATTTATGTCTGGAAAAAAAATTTCAACAAATGACATTGATAAAGTTCACAAGATCTACAGTCTGAGGTTCTGCCGCTCAGTAAGTGTTATTTTCCTCTAGAAATCTGGCAAACATATGCTGTTGCTCTGTTACATTCCATAGTTTCTTGTCATGAGGCATCACAAAATCTAAAAAAATATATCGATCTTATTTATAGTTTCTCATGAAAATTTCACACGTACTAACATAGCTAAGACCCTTGTACTCAAGGAAAATATGTTGTGAAAAAATATCTAAGATCAGGTCTGTTCTTGGACTTTGGCATTTTCTAAAGTCCCCTGTATTAATAAGGAAACAAAATAATGCATCAACTTAACAGAGCAGCCAGAGTCATTCAGAACATTTTAATTATACATAAGCTGCAGATGTATTAACTTCAGGCTACCACACACAGGTGGAATTGGGAATCTGAGATTTATTTAATGTTACTGATTTCCCCTGTGTATATTTAATTAGGAAAAACAAACAAACAAGCAAATAAAATCTTTTGCTCTTAATATCATCTACCTTATTCATTGAGAAATTTCAAAATGATTTATATTCCTTACACATTCATTTCAATTCTGACTTGTGGTAGTATATATTTTAAACACTGAGCTGTAGTTAAAAATACATGAGAGAAAAAAAGTCATTTTCTTTCATCCAATGTACACCTGGGTTTCAGCTCTTTATACCTTTGCTGTTCTTGCTGACTTTGATGGAAACAGGATTGGATTAGATTTATTTTGATGCCTGACTGTGTTCAGAGTATATTTAATGTTAAGCTACAAAGATTTAAAAAATGTCACTATCAAAACATGCAGTAATTATTTTAAAAATACTAAGAAAAGAATCCCAAGTTTTTCTTGAGGAACAAAGAAAATATATATATATATATTTTTTTCCAAAGTTTGCACAAGTCTAATGTGGTTCTAAAGTGTTTGGTGAATTTTATATAAACATAGGTAATTACAAGAAAAACTAACTTTGATATCTGTGGATTGGGACAACATTCTATATGCTATGTTACATTTCATTATATGCTTTATATATACTTTATATAGTAAACTAACAACCACCACATCAAGAAAAATTTTGGTCTTTTCTTTAATATATTTTTTCTACAAAATGTCAAAGAAATTACTTACACATATATAAAGTTACCCCATGTCTCCTAATTAATGGAAAGTTATATTCTGAAACTTTATCTTCTCCAAGATTTTGTGTATGTCTGTGTATATGTGTATATGTATATGTTACTCAGTGGAATTCAGTGGGTTTTTTTCTATGCACAAAGTTTTTATCTAATAATTTAAATATGCTATAATTTAATTCTTAATTATAAAATTTGAATATCTTCAATATAAAATTACTAGCAGTGCAGTAGCATCTCAATTTTTATTATTTTTTTTTTTCATTTTCCTTGTGAAAATTAGCATATCTCTAATAGAAAATTATATCTAAACATTTCTGCTGTTCAAGACCTAGGCATTCTTTAAACGTAGCAAATGAAGTATTGCAAATGAAAAATACAGAAATAAGAATTGCTTTTAATTAGCAATACTAGTATGGAAAGATTCTTAAAATACTTATGTGAAAGGTTTTATCTGAGAAAGAAAGCATTTTACGTAGATATTGTTAAAAATGTCACAAGGCTCTAGCATACAGAAAATTGTATTTTTAACACACTGATTAAACTAATTTGATACTAGATACCTTGATTAAGTACAGAAATTTTTAATGGAGGTGTAAAGAAATATCAGGATTTTAAAAAGTGTTTAAAACGAAGAAAATAAAATCAGTTTCCATGTTGAAAAAAGCTTAACTATTTCTCATTTACTAGGAAGCAGACAGTGAAGTCACTTGACCTTTTCTGCAGGTGTTCAGTATCAGTTAGGGGGGGACAAATAAATTTTGCTTGTGTATTGGGTTTATATGGCAAGGTTTTGGTAGTGGGGGGCTGCAGGAGTGGCCTCTGTGAGAAGAGTCCAGAAGCTGCCCCATGTTAGTTAGGGCCAGTTTCAGCCAGCTCCAAGTGGACCCACTGCTGCTCAGAGCCAAGCCATGTTGTTTGTGCCTCTGTGAGAGCATATTTAAGAAAGAGGAAAAATTAAAAATAAAATAAATAAATAAAAACAACAAGAGAAACAAACAAACAAAAAAAACCTGCTGCACAACAGCAGCTGGGAGAGAGAGGAGCGACAACCAGCCTTGCAAACACCAAGGTACAGAAGGAAGGGAATGAAGTCCTTCAGGTACTGCAGCAGAAATTCCCCTGCAGCTTGTGGAGCGGCCCCTGTCCCCCAGAGCAGGCTGTCCCCCTGCAGCCCATGGGTCCCACATGGAGCAGATATCCATGCTGCAGCCCATGGAGGAGTGGTGGAGCCACTGGTGTGGCCTGGAGGAGGCTGCAGCCCATGGAGATTGCCTGCAGGAGCAGGCCAATTGTGGTGGAATCCACCTGGTTAAAACAAACAGAGCTTGTTATAATTCTTATTTTTTAAATTTATTTTTTTTTTTTTTTTTTTTTTTTTTTTTTGTCTTCTGATCATGTCAATTTTGTTCTGACATCTATGTTTGCTTAAAGCTATTATAAACTGACATTAACTTTCCTTTTAAAAATCTTTTTGCTTTTTATCCTGATAGAATGAAAAAGACCTTCCAAAGACAATCTGGAAAAAATATGAAAAACATGATTTTAAAAAACAAACCCATATGATTGATTTACCGTGCTTTAAAAGCTGTGCTATAAAACCAAAGTATAGAATAAACATTGAAAAGACAAAACTATGCATGATTACTTATCTGAAAATATTATTATGAAAATAATTAAAAATGAAAACTCATCATGAAATGTACTGAAAATTATGTTTATTGTTCATCTATGAAGGTGATTTTTTCCTCCAATCTTTTATTATTTTATTTATTTTATTTTATTTTATTTTATTTTATTTTATTCTCCTTCAGGATTGGCAAGATAACTCTCTAAGATTTCTGAATGTTTTCTCTAAATATATTTTCCATACCTTTCACATCACTTCTATGTAAATTCTAATTGTCTATTAGAATTGTCTGTTGTCTATGTTACAACTCTCTAACTCTAGGCAAGCCATTAAAATTCTTTGTCTTAAACCTTTACAATTAAACTTATTCCTTGGTATTAAGAGAATTGCTTAATTAACCTTTTGTCGAAGTCATAAAGCACTACTATAATATTGTTCAAATCTCTTTGTTGCCTTAATTGCATGTATGAGACTCACAGTTTGGAAACATTTGGATGGGCTGGGATTTTGATGCAGAGGGTTTCACCACAAAGAAAATAATTTGTTTCAGCAGATTCTTTCTTTTGGATTGGAGACCTGTCCAAATATGGAAAACTAGAACATTATTTTAGGTAAAAAAGATTCCCAATAATCTGAGAAGTTTGATTCCAGAATAGGTATCCTGTGGCTCATTGACTCAATTGCTCTTAAAACAAAACTATTTTCCTTTTCTTTCCTGTTTAAAAATAAAATAAAAGAAAATTATTATTTTTTTTTTTCCAGGTCTTTATGTCTTTTAATAACATGTAACTTCATTTATTAAGTGTTACCTTGGCCATAAATGACTTGGTGCTATAAATCATCAATATTTCCTATTTTTGAATTAGAAGCCAGAAATACTGATTAAGGTCATACTCACTTCAGGCTGAACAAATAAATGAGAGAACTGTAGGTTTGATGTTTCACAGTATTTCAGCAGTATTTCAGTTTATGTATTGGGGGATATATGATGCTGAAGTCCTTATGCTACCTTCCAGTTAGAAAATAAAAGAAATGATACATAGGAAAACAGTATCATTCATTAATAAACTTTAGATAGCTTCCATATATTTGCAGTATTTGTGTGATTTATTTATTTTGTTTTTAATTAATAAAATTACTTATTTATTTTTGAGTTGCTGGAAATTCCTGCATTGGAAATAAGAAATGGGATTACAAAATCATCTGTAATACCCTTTAGTATACACATACACAAACGTATAAAGCACTATCTTTCAATGCATACCTACTCCTTACTAACCTGGTCCTGATGTAATTTGCATTTTTAGGTACATTTCTGTACATTCTGTATGTTTTCTGTACTGTCACTACTTAATGTAATGAAAATACTGGAATTTATACAACCAAGAAAATGAAAATATTTCATTTCCACTGATGAAAAACTCCTTTTTAATTGGAACAAGATAAAAGTTTGCTGGCCATTGTATGATTATATAATTGACATTGCAATACTTTCTCTAATTCCTGGTGATGTAGATTAAATTCTTCTCCGAATTCTGCTTATACTTTAAAGGAATGGTAAACATGTCAGACTGGTATAAATCCTGAAAAACTATCAATTTCTGCCAAGGGAATACAATACATAAAAGAGAATAGAAATTAATAACATATGCACAAGATACTGGAAGGGGAAATACTAACAGGTGACGTAAGTGTCACCTTAAATCTGAGATTTACACTCAGCTGTATCTAACTGTTACCTATGTTACCTGAGAACAACCTATACTGACTCACCATTGTTTGATCCAATTTTTAAGATAGTTTATTTAATGAAGAATTACTACATGAATTTGAAATTTGAGCATTAATGAATCTGCTTCAGTAATTATGTTGATAAAATAACATCATTTGTTGTGAATGCATTGATTTCCAGCTTCCTGTGAAATTTTCCAGCTTCATAACTGTTATCTTGTCTTTTCTCTTCCAACTCCATCTGCATGTAAGTATCACATCCATGAATTCCCTCACTGTTGTGTTCTTGTATCACATCTCACCTTTTCTCTGGGAATAGTTTAGACCCACAGACATGCAATACCCAAGGTAAACAGAGGAATGGCAACAGCAAATATTGTTGAGGGAACCTGACAAAATAGATTTCATTTTATTTTATTAGAAATCACTGCTTTAGATCAGATCATATCTTTACCATAAAGTAGCTGGCTAGCTCTTGATATTTTTCATATTACAGACAATATTTGATTAATACCATTTTTAGAAGGTGGGTTTTGTTACACAAAAATCAGGTATTTAAAAAGATTTACCATATCTGAAACTTCTCAAGTTATATGTAACTATTTATATAAAATAGAATGTAGACTAGCTTCCCTCTTAAATTTAAAAATTCTACTTTCTTAACCACCTTAGTCTCCCAACCAGCATAGTTTTCCACTTTTTCAAGTATTACTGTCTTTAAATGTAAAAGAAGCAAGATGACAAAATATCAAAATCCTCCACATAGTTCTGTGAAATCAAAAAGTTAACAAAAATAGATTTTCATGGATTTATCGGTATTTCAGCAATAAGATAAGGAGACATAAGAAGAATCACCTGCATTATTCTGTCGATCCCTTCACCATGCAAACATCTAAAAATATTTTTTTCATCTCTACTTTTTCAGCAAAATCTTACTCAATAATAGATTTTACACAGCTTTAATTTAGCAGCAATTTAAGATTTATTCATACTTTTATGGAAAATCAGAAAATTAAATTATATGATTTTTAACAGCACTTCATCAGCATTTAATCATCAGACAATTTTACACCATGATTTCAACTGAAATTGCTAGAATAGAAACAGTGACTTAGTTAAAGGTTCTAGAATATCAAGGTTCACATGAGATTGACTGCAGGGTATTGGGGGGAGGGGCGTTCTAAACTAAACAAACAAACAAATAAAAATGACAACAAACTCCTTTAGGTTGTTTTCTTTTTGTCTGTTTTACAGAGATTATTATCTTTCAAATGGCATTGATGAATTTTGTACTTACATTCTTATTCATACCTTTTATACTCCTCTTACATTTTTTTTTACCCGAAGATTTTGTTTAATTTCAGAATTAATGAAAATTAAATATTCTTCTTACATAAATATTCATTCACTTTTTGGCTATACTTGAACTGTTAATGTTAACAAACAAACAAACAAAAACATGAGATGAAGCCTGATTTAGTAAAATTACACCCAATTTACACCATTGTAACAGAATTATTCTTGCATAGTCTGTTTCCAAATCCATACAAGGCAATTAATTGTTGAGTTGAAAGCCCAGTATAATGTGCATCATTCCATTGTAACATTTGAAAAATGTTATTCAAAGCAGGGCATAAAAAGAAAAGTATATTTGCCAGAAACATAGTCTCCCACTAACAACTTCTGTTCCATTACACAAGCATGGAAGTGTCCAGGAACTTATATATATACTATTTACCCAGCTGTTTTTTGGTTTGATACTTACATTGGCAGCCTCAGCAGTGGTAATGAGACTCACCATCTGTAGCAGTCATGGAGGGAAATACGGTTATCATAATCTTCATTAACTTTGGGGACTGTCATGGGATATGTGCTATTTTGAAGAATGTTATACACTCATGCCAGTGTATGAGAAACATTGAGATCTTATGTCTGTTTTACAAGCCAATACAATATAAAAAATTACCTTAACAAATATAGACACCAAATTTAAATACATTAGTATATTGGGATTAAGAATAAAAAAGTAAATCATTAAAAAAAAATACTATCGTTGTGTTTGCAATAATTTTACTACTTTAGTAGCTGTTTTTTTACTGTTATTTTTTGTTTTCATGTTAGCAGAACCTGTTGTGAAATGTGTTAATTTCATTCATGTCAGTATGGAACAATGCTAGGGCCACATGATGAAATATAACCTTCGATTTAAGAAAAAAAAGAGTGATTAGTGTACATAGTTCTTGTATCCTGCAAAGGAAGGGTCCAGAAATTTGTGTAAATAGAGGGTTTGAAACATTGAGACTCGAGTCTGGGAGATAAGAAGACCAAGGATTTTTTTTTTTTTTTTTTTTTTTTTTTAGGAAACTGCTGACTTTTGCATAGGAGGCTGCCCAAGCCTCTGATATCCAGCAAAGAGATACACCAAATAAGGAGAAAGAGGGAGTTGAAGGATGACTGAAGGACAAAGCCTGGGAGGAAGACTACAAGCCTTCAGCACAAGAGACACCCAGACCACCAGAGACTGATACGCATGTGTCCGGAGAGGGTTTGGATTCCGGGAACTAATTATAATAACCCTGCCTTTTCTAGGAATAGCGATGAATATGCATTAGTTTAGGAGCATAAAAATCAGCCACCTGATGTAATAGGTGTGCGTCTTAGTGGAGCAGAGACTCCCGGCACACCCAGCGCTGTTTGCTTGCCTTTATTTGCTTAATAAATTACAAACTTTAAATTAGAATCCTATTTGGGACTCAATCATTTTGTCACACTGTGATTCAGCAGAAATAGCCTAGTTCACTACCTCTGCGTTAAGTGATCCTGCAAGTTAGTCAGACTCTAAAATATAGCCAGAGTGTTCTCATCTGTTTATGTTGGTATGAACTGTTGTGACATTACAGACAGCTACAAGGGATTAGAGGAGAAGAGGCAGTGGAGCAGAAGGATTTTTTTTTTTCTAATCTCTTCCAGATGTTTCCACTTTAAATTTAAAGTAACAAACAAGTCACTTGATAAGCCTTCTGAAAGACAGAATTGAGTTAAGAAGCCATAAGCATTGTATTCACATCTTTTGCTTCACTCTCCTGACTGGAGTAGCTCCTTGGAAGTAGGAGACAAAGTTAAATAAAAGACTGGGTTAGCATTCTGCTGAATACCACAAGCACTGGACCATTGTGTGAAAGAAGAAAGTTCTTTCTCTAGCAGCTGTGTAAATCTAGTGAACAAAAGTGAAAAAATATCTCCCAAATATTGTTAAATTCTGTCACAGTTCAATAAGAGAGCCAAGTTAATTTTGAGGGGTAAAATAATTGTTAAATGCTTTGTTAACACTGTACAGAATTCCTGGATTCAGTTTTTATGCCAATCTAATTTTGATGAACTTCATGAATATTATCATATTTCTTATCATTCCTAAATGTTGATTTTATGATATTCACTGTTGTAGATCATACCTACTTGTTACGCTAGCTTCTGTTTTATTTTCATTCTTTCACTGTAAGAAAATTATTTAAATTTATTCTGAGGGAATAATAAAACAAAGAGACACAATTAAATTAATTGTTACTGCTTTCTTCACAAAATTTTGAAGTAAACTCTGTACAGCTAGAGAGATATATGATTTGAAGTTAAATGAATGCATATTGATAACCTGATATCCCAGTGCTAAAAATCTTTGAAGTAATTCAGGATATGAATCAGAAGGACAAAACTGTCTAACCAATTCATATTTTTATGACTTTGTGCAAGTACTTTTATTGATTTAAATGTCTGAGTAATTTGAAGACAGCATGCTGATAATGTTGAAAATAAAAATATGTGTTAAATGTATATATATATGTCATCCTGATCAGTTTTAACTTATAATTTTAAACTAATACCTTCTCAAACAAAGAACAGAAATTCAGTTCCTTTGTCACTCATCTCTGCCTACATGAAAGAAAGAAATCTGACGTCTTTTACAATGCTTGATGTCACTATCATCACTATGGCAGTGAAGAAGGTGAAGTTATCTAAATTGGTGCACTGGTTAGTGCTGTGGTCTTAACAATCAAGGGAAAAGTACAGAGCCCTACATTTAGATTTTGCAACTTGAAACCTTTGTAATTCAAATTTAATCTCTACTTTATAAAAACAATCAAAACAAAGAGTCTTAATGATGAGCTGCTAGATTATAAAAGATTTAAGTACATTTATATATATATAATATATAATATATATATATTATATGTAATCACAGAATCACAGAATTTCTAGGTTGGAAGAGAGCTCAAAATCATTGAGTCCAACCTCTGACCTAACACTAACAGTCCTTCACTAAACCATATCACTAAGCTCTACATCTAAACGTCTTTTAAAGACCTCCAGGGATGGTGACTCCACCACTTCCCTGGGCAGCCCGTTCCAATGTCTAACAACCCTTTCGGTAAAGAAGTTCTTCCTAACATCCAACCTAAAATTCTCCTGGCGTAACTTTAGCCCATTCCCCCTCCTTCTGTCACCAGGCACGTGGAAGAACAGACCAACCCCCACCTCGCTACAGCCTCCTTTAAGGTACCTGTAGAGTGCAATAAAGTCACCCCTGAGCCTCCTCTTCTCCAGGCTGAACAAGCCCAGCTCCCCCAGCCGCTCCTCGTAGGACTTGTTCTCCAGACCCTTCACCAGCTTCGTAGCCCTTCTCTGGACTCACTCAAGCACCTCCATGTCCTTCTTGTAGCGAGGGGCCCACAACTGAACACAGTACTTGAGGTGCGGCCTCACCAGAGCCGAGTACAGGGGGACGATCACCTCGCTAGCCCTGCTTTCCACACTGATTCTTATACAAGCCAGGATGCCGTTTGCCTTCTTGACCACCTGAGCACACTGCTGGCTCATATTCAGCCCACTATCAACCAATACTCCCAGGTCCTTCTCCGCCTGGCAGCTCTCCAACCACTCATCTCCCAGCCTGTAGCTCTGCTTGGGGTTGTTGTGCCCCAGGTGCAGGATCTGGCACTTGGCCTTGTTGAACTTCATGTAGTTGACCTCAGCCCATCAGTCCAGCCTATCCAGATCCTCCTGCAGAGTTTCCTACCCTTGAGCAGATCGACACACGCACCTAACGTGGTGTCATCTGCAAACTTACTGAGGGTGCACTCAATGCCCGCATCCAGATCATCGATGAAGATATTGAAGAGGACCGGCCCCAGCACCCAGCCCTGGGGGATGCCACTAGTGACTGGCCTCCAACTGGACTTGACTCCATTCACCACGACTCTTTGGGCCCGGCTATTCAGCCAGTTTCTGACCCAACGAAGCGTATGCCAGTCCAAGCCAAGAGCAGCCAGTTTCTTGAGGAGAATGCTGTGGGAAACAGTGTCAAAAGCCTTGCTGAAGTCAAGGTAGACCACATCCACAGCCTTTCCCTCATCCACCAAGCGCATCACTTTGTCATAGAAGGAGATCAGGTTCGTCAAGCAGGACCTGCCCTTCGTAAACCCATTCTGACTGGACCTGATAGCCTGCTTGCCCTGCAAGTGCTGCGTGATGATTCTCAAGATAATCTGTTCCATGAGCTTCCCTGGCACTGAGGTCAAATAATATATATATATTATTTATATATTATATATATAATTTTTACCTTTGCACACTCATTTTATTTATTATATATATATTATTATATTTAAAAGATTAAAGTATATTTTAACTTGTAAGAATATGTATTTATAGGTCTCAGGAGGCTTTCTTTTTCGTTCTGTATACAAGGGATGGAGAAATAGCAAACTTTCAGTTAAAAATATATATCTTCTTAGACTGCAAAGTTGAATATGTATTATCATCCTTGAATAAATTATTATTATTGTATTTCCAGCCTCTGGAGATGGAAAGACCAAATACTTTAATTAATTACTCTTACACCTGTAAATTTAATATCATAAACTAGTCTAACCCACATTACACTTTTGACACATACTGACAAATAGAAGGAAACTAAAATGTAAGGTCTATTTTCCATCTGCTTCATCTGACAGCATAAACAATTTCTGTCTGCATTAAAGTTCACTGATACAGAATAGACAGAAAACAAAACAAAACAAAACAAAACAAAAAACAACAACACGAAGGTAGAAGTCTGGAGAAATTACTGAGTTCTCTACCTTAGCATTTCTTACCAATTGCTTAAAATACACTGGGAAATCTCTACAACTAATTCTGACTGGATATATTATGTGAGGTATACCAGTATTTTTAACCTAATGCCCTTGTCAGACATCTTTTAAATAATAAATAAATAATAATAATAATAGTAATAACATAATAATAATTCTTCCTTGTTTTAAATAAATGTGCTAGGTAAACAAACAAACACGTTTTTCATATTCCAGATCAGTGCAGATTTCTACAGTCTTCAGTCAGTTTTTGAGTTTTGCAATGCACTGTAATCCTCCACAGGGGAAAATGCTATGGAGACATTATTAAAGTACTTTAAAATGGTGGATGTTTCTCTTCTGCAATCCAACATTGGATATGCAATCCCATAACAACAAAGATAATGTAATTCATGAAGCAGACTGTGAAATTCACTGCACTCTGTTCAAGCCAGTACTCTGATAATAAATGAACATGCTATTTAGTAGAACAGACTGAGGTTATTTAATGACTTGGACTAATAAAATCCAATGTAGAAATTGCTTGTGACTCTATGATGGATCATTCTAAAACTTATTCTTTAAAAGTAAGAAGTGACCTAGCTGCTTAAACAGATGAGAAATTTTAATAAATTATTGTCACACATTTACATCAGTTCCTCTAGTGCCCTAAATTATATTCCATGGCATTTTGAGATACAAGATAGTATTTCACTAATTGGAGCAAAAGGGTAAATTCAGATATTCTGCTTAAATATCAGTATAATGCCATTTGACTCTGACATGCAGAACAGTCTATTTATTCCTCATCACCCAATCTGTGGTTTCAGTGTTTCAAATCCACATTGAAACTTCAAGATTCTCTGCAGTTTTATAATCAGAAAGCAAACACTGGCCACCAAGAATATGATCATAGGCACTCACTTCCTGAATTCCACAAGATTTATCTGGAAACAGTCTGGCAGTTCAAGAATGGTGTAATCAGAGGTGCCCACTGCTCTAGAAACCTGCCCATCATCCCACACTCCCTGCCACTCACAACTATCCTGCCTCAGGACAGATCTCTGGGTGAGATTCCTAAGTAGTTGTTTAACCTTAAACAAAACCTGAAGCACATTCAGGAGACATAACAACAAGAACATGCTGGTCTGAGTATCCCAAGGATATTCAACATCTTGGAGAAATATCCTAAGTAGCTTGGAGGACAAGAGGGTGGTGAAGGAGAAAGGGAGAGTGAACAAGTAGGGAAAAATATCTTCCCCTGTCCCCTCCAAAGATTGGCTCCCTGATGAAAAAAGGCAATAGGTGTAATTGTTAATAGTTTCCGAGATATAGTTTCCAAAGTACAGAGTCAATGACAATACTGAATACAAATACCAAGTCAGAGTCATGACCAGATACTTTATCATATCATAAGTTGTTGTTACACTGCACAGTACCATAACGATCTTAAACCAGGGCCCGGAAAGGATAAACAGCACAACAGGAATCACATACAGAAAGCAACGTGCTATAAAACTCAGTTTGGAATACAGGCACAGCAGGCTTGAGATTAAAACAATCAACATTGTGACTAGCAACTATTAAGCAGCTCTAATACAAGCCCAGCTCCCTCAGCCGCTCCTTGTAGGACTTGTTCTCCAGACCCCTCACCAGCTTCATAGCCCTTAGCACTTGTAGCACCTCAGAATGGCCTCCCAGGCTCTTCCATG
>JAACYQ010024600.1:0-15674 GCA_011075105.1 Heteronetta atricapilla
CATGGAAGAGCCTGGGAGGCCATTCTGAGGTGCTACAAGTGCTAAGGGCTATGAAGCTGGTGAGGGGTCTGGAGAACAAGTCCTACAAGGAGCGGCTGAGGGAGCTGGGCTTGTATTAGAGCTGCTTAATAGTTGCTAGTCACAATGTTGATTGCTTTAATCTCAAGCCTGCTGTGCCTGTATTCCAAACTGAGTTTTATAGCACGTTGCTTTCTGTATGTGATTCCTGTTGTGCTGTTTATCCTTTCCGGGCCCTGGTTTAAGATCGTTATGGTACTGTGCAGTGTAACAACAACTTATGATATGATAAAGTATCTGGTCATGACTCTGACTTGGTATTTGTATTCAGTATTGTCATTGACTCTGTACTTTGGAAACTATATCTCGGAAACTATTAACAATTACACCTATTGCCTTTTTTCATCAGGGAGCCAATCTTTGGAGGGGACAGGGGAAGATATTTTTCCCTACTTGTTCACTCTCCCTTTCTCCTTCACCACCCTCTTGTCCTCCAAGCTACTTAGGATATTTCTCCAAGATGTTGAATATCCTTGGGATACTCAGACCAGCATGTTCTTGTTGTTATGTCTCCTGAATGTGCTTCAGGTTTTGTTTAAGGTTAAACAACTACTTAGGAATCTCACCCAGAGATCTGTCCTGAGGCAGGATAGTTGTGAGTGGCAGGGAGTGTGGGATGATGGGCAGGTTTCTAGAGCAGTGGGCACCTCTAATTACACCATTCTTGAACTGCCAGACTGTTTCCAGATAAATCTTGTGGAATTCAGGAAGTGAGTGCCTATGATCATATTCTTGGTGGCCAGTGTTTGCTTTCTGATTATAAAACTGCAGAGAATCTTGAAGTTTCAATGTGGATTTGAAACACTGAAACCACAGATTGGGTGATGAGGAATAAATAGACTGTTCTGCATGTCAGAGTCAAATGGCATTATACTGATATTTAAGCAGAATATCTGAATTTACCCTTTTGCTCCAATTAGTGAAATACTATCTTGTATCTCAAAATGCCATGGAATATAATTTAGGGCACTAGAGGAACTGATGTAAATGTGTGACAATAATTTATTAAAATTTCTCATCTGTTTAAGCAGCTAGGTCACTTCTTACTTTTAAAGAATAAGTTTTAGAATGATCCATCATAGAGTCACAAGCAATTTCTACATTGGATTTTATTAGTCCAAGTCATTAAATAACCTCAGTCTGTTCTACTAAATAGCATGTTCATTTATTATCAGAGTACTGGCTTGAACAGAGTGCAGTGAATTTCACAGTCTGCTTCATGAATTACATTATCTTTGTTGTTATGGGATTGCATATCCAATGTTGGATTGCAGAAGAGAAACATCCACCATTTTAAAGTACTTTAATAATGTCTCCATAGCATTTTCCCCTGTGGAGGATTACAGTGCATTGCAAAACTCAAAAACTGACTGAAGACTGTAGAAATCTGCACTGATCTGGAATATGAAAAACGTGTTTGTTTGTTTACCTAGCACATTTATTTAAAACAAGGAAGAATTATTATTATGTTATTACTATTATTATTATTATTTATTTATTATTTAAAAGATGTCTGACAAGGGCATTAGGTTAAAAATACTGGTATACCTCACATAATATATCCAGTCAGAATTAGTTGTAGAGATTTCCCAGTGTATTTTAAGCAATTGGTAAGAAATGCTAAGGTAGAGAACTCAGTAATTTCTCCAGACTTCTACCTTCGTGTTGTTGTTTTTTGTTTTGTTTTGTTTTGTTTTGTTTTCTGTCTATTCTGTATCAGTGAACTTTAATGCAGACAGAAATTGTTTATGCTGTCAGATGAAGCAGATGGAAAATAGACCTTACATTTTAGTTTCCTTCTATTTGTCAGTATGTGTCAAAAGTGTAATGTGGGTTAGACTAGTTTATGATATTAAATTTACAGGTGTAAGAGTAATTAATTAAAGTATTTGGTCTTTCCATCTCCAGAGGCTGGAAATACAATAATAATAATTTATTCAAGGATGATAATACATATTCAACTTTGCAGTCTAAGAAGATATATATTTTTAACTGAAAGTTTGCTATTTCTCCATCCCTTGTATACAGAACGAAAAAGAAAGCCTCCTGAGACCTATAAATACATATTCTTACAAGTTAAAATATACTTTAATCTTTTAAATATAATAATATATATATAATAAATAAAATGAGTGTGCAAAGGTAAAAATTATATATATAATATATAAATAATATATATATATTATTTGACCTCAGTGCCAGGGAAGCTCATGGAACAGATTATCTTGAGAATCATCACGCAGCACTTGCAGGGCAAGCAGGCTATCAGGTCCAGTCAGAATGGGTTTACGAAGGGCAGGTCCTGCTTGACGAACCTGATCTCCTTCTATGACAAAGTGATGCGCTTGGTGGATGAGGGAAAGGCTGTGGATGTGGTCTACCTTGACTTCAGCAAGGCTTTTGACACTGTTTCCCACAGCATTCTCCTCAAGAAACTGGCTGCTCTTGGCTTGGACTGGCATACGCTTCGTTGGGTCAGAAACTGGCTGAATAGCCGGGCCCAAAGAGTCGTGGTGAATGGAGTCAAGTCCAGTTGGAGGCCAGTCACTAGTGGCATCCCCCAGGGCTCGGTGCTGGGGCCGGTCCTCTTCAATATCTTCATCGATGATCTGGATGCGGGCATTGAGTGCACCCTCAGTAAGTTTGCAGATGACACCACGTTAGGTGCGTGTGTCGATCTGCTCAAGGGTAGGAAACTCTGCAGGAGGATCTGGATAGGCTGGACTGATGGGCTGAGGTCAACTACATGAAGTTCAACAAGGCCAAGTGCCAGATCCTGCACCTGGGGCACAACAACCCCAAGCAGAGCTACAGGCTGGGAGATGAGTGGTTGGAGAGCTGCCAGGCGGAGAAGGACCTGGGAGTATTGGTTGATAGTGGGCTGAATATGAGCCAGCAGTGTGCTCAGGTGGTCAAGAAGGCAAACGGCATCCTGGCTTGTATAAGAATCAGTGTGGAAAGCAGGGCTAGCGAGGTGATCGTCCCCCTGTACTCGGCTCTGGTGAGGCCGCACC
Source organism: Heteronetta atricapilla (assembly GCA_011075105.1). Classification (NCBI taxonomy): domain Eukaryota; kingdom Metazoa; phylum Chordata; class Aves; order Anseriformes; family Anatidae; genus Heteronetta; species Heteronetta atricapilla. The sequence goes on from JAACYQ010024600.1 coordinate 3,093, forward strand.
TCAAGTACTGTGTTCAGTTGTGGGCCCCTCGCTACAAGAAGGACATGGAGGTGCTTGAGTGAGTCCAGAGAAGGGCTACGAAGCTGGTGAAGGGTCTGGAGAACAAGTCCTACGAGGAGCGGCTGGGGGAGCTGGGCTTGTTCAGCCTGGAGAAGAGGAGGCTCAGGGGTGACTTTATTGCACTCTACAGGTACCTTAAAGGAGGCTGTAGCGAGGTGGGGGTTGGTCTGTTCTTCCACGTGCCTGGTGACAGAAGGAGGGGGAATGGGCTAAAGTTACGCCAGGAGAATTTTAGGTTGGATGTTAGGAAGAACTTCTTTACCGAAAGGGTTGTTAGACATTGGAACGGGCTGCCCAGGGAAGTGGTGGAGTCACCATCCCTGGAGGTCTTTAAAAGACGTTTAGATGTAGAGCTTAGTGATATGGTTTAGTGAAGGACTGTTAGTGTTAGGTCAGAGGTTGGACTCGATGATTTTGAGCTCTCTTCCAACCTAGAAATTCTGTGATTCTGTGATTACATATAATATATATATATTATATATTATATATATATAAATGTACTTAAATCTTTTATAATCTAGCAGCTCATCATTAAGACTCTTTGTTTTGATTGTTTTTATAAAGTAGAGATTAAATTTGAATTACAAAGGTTTCAAGTTGCAAAATCTAAATGTAGGGCTCTGTACTTTTCCCTTGATTGTTAAGACCACAGCACTAACCAGTGCACCAATTTAGATAACTTCACCTTCTTCACTGCCATAGTGATGATAGTGACATCAAGCATTGTAAAAGACGTCAGATTTCTTTCTTTCATGTAGGCAGAGATGAGTGACAAAGGAACTGAATTTCTGTTCTTTGTTTGAGAAGGTATTAGTTTAAAATTATAAGTTAAAACTGATCAGGATGACATATATATATACATTTAACACATATTTTTATTTTCAACATTATCAGCATGCTGTCTTCAAATTACTCAGACATTTAAATCAATAAAAGTACTTGCACAAAGTCATAAAAATATGAATTGGTTAGACAGTTTTGTCCTTCTGATTCATATCCTGAATTACTTCAAAGATTTTTAGCACTGGGATATCAGGTTATCAATATGCATTCATTTAACTTCAAATCATATATCTCTCTAGCTGTACAGAGTTTACTTCAAAATTTTGTGAAGAAAGCAGTAACAATTAATTTAATTGTGTCTCTTTGTTTTATTATTCCCTCAGAATAAATTTAAATAATTTTCTTACAGTGAAAGAATGAAAATAAAACAGAAGCTAGCGTAACAAGTAGGTATGATCTACAACAGTGAATATCATAAAATCAACATTTAGGAATGATAAGAAATATGATAATATTCATGAAGTTCATCAAAATTAGATTGGCATAAAAACTGAATCCAGGAATTCTGTACAGTGTTAACAAAGCATTTAACAATTATTTTACCCCTCAAAATTAACTTGGCTCTCTTATTGAACTGTGACAGAATTTAACAATATTTGGGAGATATTTTTTCACTTTTGTTCACTAGATTTACACAGCTGCTAGAGAAAGAACTTTCTTCTTTCACACAATGGTCCAGTGCTTGTGGTATTCAGCAGAATGCTAACCCAGTCTTTTATTTAACTTTGTCTCCTACTTCCAAGGAGCTACTCCAGTCAGGAGAGTGAAGCAAAAGATGTGAATACAATGCTTATGGCTTCTTAACTCAATTCTGTCTTTCAGAAGGCTTATCAAGTGACTTGTTTGTTACTTTAAATTTAAAGTGGAAACATCTGGAAGAGATTAGAAAAAAAAAAATCCTTCTGCTCCACTGCCTCTTCTCCTCTAATCCCTTGTAGCTGTCTGTAATGTCACAACAGTTCATACCAACATAAACAGATGAGAACACTCTGGCTATATTTTAGAGTCTGACTAACTTGCAGGATCACTTAACGCAGAGGTAGTGAACTAGGCTATTTCTGCTGAATCACAGTGTGACAAAATGATTGAGTCCCAAATAGGATTCTAATTTAAAGTTTGTAATTTATTAAGCAAATAAAGGCAAGCAAACAGCGCTGGGTGTGCCGGGAGTCTCTGCTCCACTAAGACGCACACCTATTACATCAGGTGGCTGATTTTTATGCTCCTAAACTAATGCATATTCATCGCTATTCCTAGAAAAGGCAGGGTTATTATAATTAGTTCCCGGAATCCAAACCCTCTCCGGACACATGCGTATCAGTCTCTGGTGGTCTGGGTGTCTCTTGTGCTGAAGGCTTGTAGTCTTCCTCCCAGGCTTTGTCCTTCAGTCATCCTTCAACTCCCTCTTTCTCCTTATTTGGTGTATCTCTTTGCTGGATATCAGAGGCTTGGGCAGCCTCCTATGCAAAAGTCAGCAGTTTCCTAAAAAAAAAAAAAAAAAAAAAAAAAAATCCTTGGTCTTCTTATCTCCCAGACTCGAGTCTCAATGTTTCAAACCCTCTATTTACACAAATTTCTGGACCCTTCCTTTGCAGGATACAAGAACTATGTACACTAATCACTCTTTTTTTTCTTAAATCGAAGGTTATATTTCATCATGTGGCCCTAGCATTGTTCCATACTGACATGAATGAAATTAACACATTTCACAACAGGTTCTGCTAACATGAAAACAAAAAATAACAGTAAAAAAACAGCTACTAAAGTAGTAAAATTATTGCAAACACAACGATAGTATTTTTTTTTAATGATTTACTTTTTTATTCTTAATCCCAATATACTAATGTATTTAAATTTGGTGTCTATATTTGTTAAGGTAATTTTTTATATTGTATTGGCTTGTAAAACAGACATAAGATCTCAATGTTTCTCATACACTGGCATGAGTGTATAACATTCTTCAAAATAGCACATATCCCATGACAGTCCCCAAAGTTAATGAAGATTATGATAACCGTATTTCCCTCCATGACTGCTACAGATGGTGAGTCTCATTACCACTGCTGAGGCTGCCAATGTAAGTATCAAACCAAAAAACAGCTGGGTAAATAGTATATATATAAGTTCCTGGACACTTCCATGCTTGTGTAATGGAACAGAAGTTGTTAGTGGGAGACTATGTTTCTGGCAAATATACTTTTCTTTTTATGCCCTGCTTTGAATAACATTTTTCAAATGTTACAATGGAATGATGCACATTATACTGGGCTTTCAACTCAACAATTAATTGCCTTGTATGGATTTGGAAACAGACTATGCAAGAATAATTCTGTTACAATGGTGTAAATTGGGTGTAATTTTACTAAATCAGGCTTCATCTCATGTTTTTGTTTGTTTGTTTGTTAACATTAACAGTTCAAGTATAGCCAAAAAGTGAATGAATATTTATGTAAGAAGAATATTTAATTTTCATTAATTCTGAAATTAAACAAAATCTTCGGGTAAAAAAAAATGTAAGAGGAGTATAAAAGGTATGAATAAGAATGTAAGTACAAAATTCATCAATGCCATTTGAAAGATAATAATCTCTGTAAAACAGACAAAAAGAAAACAACCTAAAGGAGTTTGTTGTCATTTTTATTTGTTTGTTTGTTTAGTTTAGAACGCCCCTCCCCCCAATACCCTGCAGTCAATCTCATGTGAACCTTGATATTCTAGAACCTTTAACTAAGTCACTGTTTCTATTCTAGCAATTTCAGTTGAAATCATGGTGTAAAATTGTCTGATGATTAAATGCTGATGAAGTGCTGTTAAAAATCATATAATTTAATTTTCTGATTTTCCATAAAAGTATGAATAAATCTTAAATTGCTGCTAAATTAAAGCTGTGTAAAATCTATTATTGAGTAAGATTTTGCTGAAAAAGTAGAGATGAAAAAAATATTTTTAGATGTTTGCATGGTGAAGGGATCGACAGAATAATGCAGGTGATTCTTCTTATGTCTCCTTATCTTATTGCTGAAATACCGATAAATCCATGAAAATCTATTTTTGTTAACTTTTTGATTTCACAGAACTATGTGGAGGATTTTGATATTTTGTCATCTTGCTTCTTTTACATTTAAAGACAGTAATACTTGAAAAAGTGGAAAACTATGCTGGTTGGGAGACTAAGGTGGTTAAGAAAGTAGAATTTTTAAATTTAAGAGGGAAGCTAGTCTACATTCTATTTTATATAAATAGTTACATATAACTTGAGAAGTTTCAGATATGGTAAATCTTTTTAAATACCTGATTTTTGTGTAACAAAACCCACCTTCTAAAAATGGTATTAATCAAATATTGTCTGTAATATGAAAAATATCAAGAGCTAGCCAGCTACTTTATGGTAAAGATATGATCTGATCTAAAGCAGTGATTTCTAATAAAATAAAATGAAATCTATTTTGTCAGGTTCCCTCAACAATATTTGCTGTTGCCATTCCTCTGTTTACCTTGGGTATTGCATGTCTGTGGGTCTAAACTATTCCCAGAGAAAAGGTGAGATGTGATACAAGAACACAACAGTGAGGGAATTCATGGATGTGATACTTACATGCAGATGGAGTTGGAAGAGAAAAGACAAGATAACAGTTATGAAGCTGGAAAATTTCACAGGAAGCTGGAAATCAATGCATTCACAACAAATGATGTTATTTTATCAACATAATTACTGAAGCAGATTCATTAATGCTCAAATTTCAAATTCATGTAGTAATTCTTCATTAAATAAACTATCTTAAAAATTGGATCAAACAATGGTGAGTCAGTATAGGTTGTTCTCAGGTAACATAGGTAACAGTTAGATACAGCTGAGTGTAAATCTCAGATTTAAGGTGACACTTACGTCACCTGTTAGTATTTCCCCTTCCAGTATCTTGTGCATATGTTATTAATTTCTATTCTCTTTTATGTATTGTATTCCCTTGGCAGAAATTGATAGTTTTTCAGGATTTATACCAGTCTGACATGTTTACCATTCCTTTAAAGTATAAGCAGAATTCGGAGAAGAATTTAATCTACATCACCAGGAATTAGAGAAAGTATTGCAATGTCAATTATATAATCATACAATGGCCAGCAAACTTTTATCTTGTTCCAATTAAAAAGGAGTTTTTCATCAGTGGAAATGAAATATTTTCATTTTCTTGGTTGTATAAATTCCAGTATTTTCATTACATTAAGTAGTGACAGTACAGAAAACATACAGAATGTACAGAAATGTACCTAAAAATGCAAATTACATCAGGACCAGGTTAGTAAGGAGTAGGTATGCATTGAAAGATAGTGCTTTATACGTTTGTGTATGTGTATACTAAAGGGTATTACAGATGATTTTGTAATCCCATTTCTTATTTCCAATGCAGGAATTTCCAGCAACTCAAAAATAAATAAGTAATTTTATTAATTAAAAACAAAATAAATAAATCACACAAATACTGCAAATATATGGAAGCTATCTAAAGTTTATTAATGAATGATACTGTTTTCCTATGTATCATTTCTTTTATTTTCTAACTGGAAGGTAGCATAAGGACTTCAGCATCATATATCCCCCAATACATAAACTGAAATACTGCTGAAATACTGTGAAACATCAAACCTACAGTTCTCTCATTTATTTGTTCAGCCTGAAGTGAGTATGACCTTAATCAGTATTTCTGGCTTCTAATTCAAAAATAGGAAATATTGATGATTTATAGCACCAAGTCATTTATGGCCAAGGTAACACTTAATAAATGAAGTTACATGTTATTAAAAGACATAAAGACCTGGAAAAAAAAAAATAATAATTTTCTTTTATTTTATTTTTAAACAGGAAAGAAAAGGAAAATAGTTTTGTTTTAAGAGCAATTGAGTCAATGAGCCACAGGATACCTATTCTGGAATCAAACTTCTCAGATTATTGGGAATCTTTTTTACCTAAAATAATGTTCTAGTTTTCCATATTTGGACAGGTCTCCAATCCAAAAGAAAGAATCTGCTGAAACAAATTATTTTCTTTGTGGTGAAACCCTCTGCATCAAAATCCCAGCCCATCCAAATGTTTCCAAACTGTGAGTCTCATACATGCAATTAAGGCAACAAAGAGATTTGAACAATATTATAGTAGTGCTTTATGACTTCGACAAAAGGTTAATTAAGCAATTCTCTTAATACCAAGGAATAAGTTTAATTGTAAAGGTTTAAGACAAAGAATTTTAATGGCTTGCCTAGAGTTAGAGAGTTGTAACATAGACAACAGACAATTCTAATAGACAATTAGAATTTACATAGAAGTGATGTGAAAGGTATGGAAAATATATTTAGAGAAAACATTCAGAAATCTTAGAGAGTTATCTTGCCAATCCTGAAGGAGAATAAAATAAAATAAAATAAAATAAAATAAAATAAATAAAATAATAAAAGATTGGAGGAAAAAATCACCTTCATAGATGAACAATAAACATAATTTTCAGTACATTTCATGATGAGTTTTCATTTTTAATTATTTTCATAATAATATTTTCAGATAAGTAATCATGCATAGTTTTGTCTTTTCAATGTTTATTCTATACTTTGGTTTTATAGCACAGCTTTTAAAGCACGGTAAATCAATCATATGGGTTTGTTTTTTAAAATCATGTTTTTCATATTTTTTCCAGATTGTCTTTGGAAGGTCTTTTTCATTCTATCAGGATAAAAAGCAAAAAGATTTTTAAAAGGAAAGTTAATGTCAGTTTATAATAGCTTTAAGCAAACATAGATGTCAGAACAAAATTGACATGATCAGAAGACAAAAAAAAAAAAAAAAAAAAAAAAAAGAATTATAGTGAATCTTAATGCTATGAAGCTCTCTTGGTTTTACTCAGCTGGATTCCACCACAATTGGCCTGCTCCTGCAGGCAATCTCCATGGGCTGCAGCCTCCTCCAGGCCACACCAGTGGCTCCACCACTCCTCCATGGGCTGCAGCATGGATATCTGCTCCATGTGGGACCCATGGGCTGCAGGGGGACAGCCTGCTCTGGGGGACAGGGGCCGCTCCACAAGCTGCAGGGGAATTTCTGCTGCAGTACCTGAAGGACTTCATTCCCTTCCTTCTGTACCTTGGTGTTTGCAAGGCTGGTTGTCGCTCCTCTCTCTCCCAGCTGCTGTTGTGCAGCAGGTTTTTTTTGTTTGTTTGTTTCTCTTGTTGTTTTTATTTATTTATTTTATTTTTAATTTTTCCTCTTTCTTAAATATGCTCTCACAGAGGCACAAACAACATGGCTTGGCTCTGAGCAGCAGTGGGTCCACTTGGAGCTGGCTGAAACTGGCCCTAACTAACATGGGGCAGCTTCTGGACTCTTCTCACAGAGGCCACTCCTGCAGCCCCCCACTACCAAAACCTTGCCATATAAACCCAATACACAAGCAAAATTTATTTGTCCCCCCCTAACTGATACTGAACACCTGCAGAAAAGGTCAAGTGACTTCACTGTCTGCTTCCTAGTAAATGAGAAATAGTTAAGCTTTTTTCAACATGGAAACTGATTTTATTTTCTTCGTTTTAAACACTTTTTAAAATCCTGATATTTCTTTACACCTCCATTAAAAATTTCTGTACTTAATCAAGGTATCTAGTATCAAATTAGTTTAATCAGTGTGTTAAAAATACAATTTTCTGTATGCTAGAGCCTTGTGACATTTTTAACAATATCTACGTAAAATGCTTTCTTTCTCAGATAAAACCTTTCACATAAGTATTTTAAGAATCTTTCCATACTAGTATTGCTAATTAAAAGCAATTCTTATTTCTGTATTTTTCATTTGCAATACTTCATTTGCTACGTTTAAAGAATGCCTAGGTCTTGAACAGCAGAAATGTTTAGATATAATTTTCTATTAGAGATATGCTAATTTTCACAAGGAAAATGAAAAAAAAAAATAATAAAAATTGAGATGCTACTGCACTGCTAGTAATTTTATATTGAAGATATTCAAATTTTATAATTAAGAATTAAATTATAGCATATTTAAATTATTAGATAAAAACTTTGTGCATAGAAAAAAACCCACTGAATTCCACTGAGTAACATATACATATACACATATACACAGACATACACAAAATCTTGGAGAAGATAAAGTTTCAGAATATAACTTTCCATTAATTAGGAGACATGGGGTAACTTTATATATGTGTAAGTAATTTCTTTGACATTTTGTAGAAAAAATATATTAAAGAAAAGACCAAAATTTTTCTTGATGTGGTGGTTGTTAGTTTACTATATAAAGTATATATAAAGCATATAATGAAATGTAACATAGCATATAGAATGTTGTCCCAATCCACAGATATCAAAGTTAGTTTTTCTTGTAATTACCTATGTTTATATAAAATTCACCAAACACTTTAGAACCACATTAGACTTGTGCAAACTTTGGAAAAAAATATATATATATATATTTTCTTTGTTCCTCAAGAAAAACTTGGGATTCTTTTCTTAGTATTTTTAAAATAATTACTGCATGTTTTGATAGTGACATTTTTTAAATCTTTGTAGCTTAACATTAAATATACTCTGAACACAGTCAGGCATCAAAATAAATCTAATCCAATCCTGTTTCCATCAAAGTCAGCAAGAACAGCAAAGGTATAAAGAGCTGAAACCCAGGTGTACATTGGATGAAAGAAAATGACTTTTTTTCTCTCATGTATTTTTAACTACAGCTCAGTGTTTAAAATATATACTACCACAAGTCAGAATTGAAATGAATGTGTAAGGAATATAAATCATTTTGAAATTTCTCAATGAATAAGGTAGATGATATTAAGAGCAAAAGATTTTATTTGCTTGTTTGTTTGTTTTTCCTAATTAAATATACACAGGGGAAATCAGTAACATTAAATAAATCTCAGATTCCCAATTCCACCTGTGTGTGGTAGCCTGAAGTTAATACATCTGCAGCTTATGTATAATTAAAATGTTCTGAATGACTCTGGCTGCTCTGTTAAGTTGATGCATTATTTTGTTTCCTTATTAATACAGGGGACTTTAGAAAATGCCAAAGTCCAAGAACAGACCTGATCTTAGATATTTTTTCACAACATATTTTCCTTGAGTACAAGGGTCTTAGCTATGTTAGTACGTGTGAAATTTTCATGAGAAACTATAAATAAGATCGATATATTTTTTTAGATTTTGTGATGCCTCATGACAAGAAACTATGGAATGTAACAGAGCAACAGCATATGTTTGCCAGATTTCTAGAGGAAAATAACACTTACTGAGCGGCAGAACCTCAGACTGTAGATCTTGTGAACTTTATCAATGTCATTTGTTGAAATTTTTTTTCCAGACATAAATGGGGTGCTGTTTGACTTCAGACTTCATGCAAGGTTGTCTGAGAGGAGATCTTTTGGTCAAAATGATAAGTAAAGAAGTATTTGTGTGTGCATGTGACTTGAAATGATTAAATGCCAGCTATCTGGGGAATCAGTATGAGTGGATTTATTGATTAGTGGATCATCTGACGCCAGCTACTGGAGCCAGATGGGGGCTGTGTGTGCCCCCTGGCCTGTGCGCCAGATAGTGGAGCAAGTAGGGGTCATAGCATCAGTAGCCTCATAGCCCCAGTCTGGGCTGAGACCTTACCTAAGGCACTGGGGTGACTTCCAACAACTGGAGAGGAGTAGTCTGGGGCTGGAGGAAGCAACTGTGTGCTTTACCTCATTTAATATTCAGGAGGGTAAAAAATGATGAAAAGGGAAGGAAAGGAAGGGAGGGGAAGGGAAGGAGAAGGGAAGGGAAGGGAAGGGAAGGGAAGGGAAGGGAAGGGAAGGGAAGGGAAGGGAAGGGAAGGGAAGGGAAGGGAAGTTGTAGAGAACTGAAAAGTTCTCCCGTAAAAAACTACCATCAAGTTAGTCAGAGAGACTGATATCAAAATAATGACAAGTGAAAAAGATAATTTGTAGAATAATTAAAAACAACAACAACAAACAAACAAGCAAACAAACAAAAAACAGTCTTAGACATTAGTGTATTAAAAACTCTTGGTTTATACTGTGAATTGAATAGGTGTGTGAGGCAATTAAGTGCTATCTATTTTTTCCACTCTCCAAATTATGTTCTAGTGGTGACTCAGCCAAAGAAGCACTAGAGACGCCAATTGTCCTGCTTGTAAAAATTTAGATATGCCAGTGATTCATAAAATTACTGTTTTTCCTAGACACTAAATGCCACTAAAATGTCTTTAGTTTGCTTTTAGCATAAAAGAGATGCTGTTGAAAATTTTGCACAAAAATGTGATCTTCCCAATACATTTAAACCTGCTGTTATGCATTCAACTGGTTTTTCAAGTATATTTATTTGAAAATATACAGGGAAACTTCTGAGATTTTTCCATCATAAATGGACATCTGCCTTTTTTATTCATTTAACAGTGATTTATAAATATATATATATATTATATAAATTAATATAAATAAATATAAAAATAAATCTCCTCCTAAGAGGTGGATAACAATGATAAATATAATATGATATAATGATAAATATATAATATAATAATGATAATAATGATAAATAATTAAATTTAGGGACAATATGGAGAATGAGAGTGGTACTCAGAATAGGACAGCTCTTGGTCATGACACCTTTTTTGAAACCAATAATAATAATAATTTTAAAAAAATGATGATAGGAGGATGGTTGGACCAGATTGATGAGCATGGTTGTGTTTTTGTTGTTGTTGTTGTTGTTGTTGCTGTTTTGTTTTGTTTTTTCCTTTGTTTTGTTTTCCAACCTTACTAATTCTATGATTCTACGATCAATTGGGAAGAAAGCCTTCCTACTCCTTTTCTTGTTTAGCTGTTTTTTTTTTGTTGGTGGTGGAGGTGTTTTTTTTTTTTTTTTTTTTCTTTTTCTGAATCTTTCCTGGTGGTCATGTTGCAGGGACATCTTCCTTATATGTGCATAGATACTTTTCAAGTGGTTTTCACAGCATTTATTCTCATTTGAGATCTCCAAGAAATTTTGCCTGAAAACTGAAACCAATTCACTTGTGACTTCTGCTAGTTGCAGAATAAAATAAAACAATAATAATAATAATAATAATAATAATAATAATAATCAGGAGTGATGTTTTGGGGGTGTACAAATCCATTGGAATGATCCATGAAGAACAAAACATAGGAGTGTATTGCCACAATGATTTATTTTAACTACATCATATGTAGAACATAAAAAGCAAAACATTTTTTACAAGCACAGAGCAATGTGCTTGTAACACAAGCCTGAAAAAAAATCTGAGAAAAAGACTAGAATGTGCATTGTGAATTGTTTATTTTTGCTCATATTTTCTGACAATAAATCAACTACATGGATCACACTCAGAGAACTTTCCAGTTATTTCTTCCAATGAAGGAGCCTTTTTTAAGGTCTTTTTTAAGGTCTTTTATTCACATTAAAAAATAATAATAACAACAAAAAAGTGTCAGCATCATAACAACACCTATAAAAGAGTACAAACAAGGATAAAACTGTTCTTTGCAGTTATTTTGTTTTTTGTAAAACACTTTCTTTTGTAGTGACAGAACTCTCTCCACTGTTTGTTCAATACTTCTTCAAGATTTCCAGATAAATTAATTAATTACAGAATAGACTGAGCAAATCACTATTTTTCATGTCAAGATGTGATGTCATTTTTCATGTTTTGTCATTCTTCATGCATTTTTCATGTCAAGATATGATGTCAGTCATTTACTCCAGACATATGATATGATGATTCTAACTATATTCTAACATGTTCACTATTCTAACATGTTCACTAGTCATTGTTCTGCTACATGTAGACATCAGGACAAATGCAAATAATTTTTGTGACCTATCTTAAAACAAATGATTGGCTGAGGCCACAATTGATCAGTATTTCTTTGGATCCCCTCTTTAAAAAAAAAGAGATGGTGACTTACATTTACTTTTTTTTTTTTTCAGTCAAAAAACATATTCAATGAGATACTCATCTGTTGTCACATTGCCTATGGAGCTTTATATTTCCTTTAAACTTTCCTCTTATTCTGTTATATATTTAATAAAATGTAGCTAAAATAACAAAATAGACGCAATTAATTTATCTTTCCCACACCACTAGAAATAGCCTCTAAGCCATGCATTTTTGTTATCTCTTACAGGTAATAAATTATCCACAGAGTAATATAGTGACTTAACATCACACGTCATTAAGTAACCTTTATTACTTTTCTAAGAGAGAGATGACACTTTCAAGGTGCTATACATGAATCTTAGCTGTATGACTACCATAAAGATCGGTCAGAGTTCTCTGAATACTCATGCAAAGTTTCTAAATCATTCCTTTATGTGATCAATTACTATCACCCGGTTCATAGGTGAGATAGCATTTTCAAGGTTCTCACTTGGTTTTATTTAAATATTATAGAATACAAGTTGACTTATTGATGTGTTTAAATAGGTTTACTGAAAAAATTGTCTGGAAAATGGTATTAGTAAGAGTGTTGAATTATAAGTTCTAGTTAGGATCACCTAGAGCACATTGCACAGCATAGCATCCACCAGTTGGTTCTTGAACTTCTCCACAGATAGAGACACCACAATCTCTCTGGGCAAACTGTTCCAGTGCTCTGTCACCCTCAAAA
>JAACYQ010024648.1:0-11769 GCA_011075105.1 Heteronetta atricapilla
AGGAATAGTGATGAATATGTATTAGTCTAGGAGCATAAAAATCAGCCTCCTGATGTAACAGGTGTGCATCTTGGTGGAGCAGAGACTCCCGGTGCACCCAGCGCTGTTTGCTTGCCTCTATTCGCTTAATAAATTACAAACTTTAATTTTAATCCTATTCGGGACTCAAGCATTTATCACACTTATTATCACATTTATCAGTACTAAAATCTCTGGAAAGTGTAGAAAGAAGGTGTCACATAATCCATGCTGTCATGTAATTATATTAGTTTTAAATTTCAGAGTATTTCCTAAATAAAGTGAATGTGTAAGTCTCAGTCATACAGAATAATGAGTTAGATAACAATTCGTGCATGTAGGAAGCTATTTTACCTAACCTCTTAAAATTCAGACCAACCTAACCTGAATATATTGCCTACATAAAAAAGAATTTGATTTGAGACAACAAACCCATACCTTATTAAAATAATATTTTTTTTCCTTCAGCAAACTACACATTTGGATAACTTGCTATCATCATGAAGCACAATTGAATTTTAGTTTTTTTTTGTTTTGTTTTGTTTGAGCCATGTTGATTAAATAAAATGATTTTCTAATTTCCTACGTGGTTTCAGTCTCCTAGAAGAATGGTTTCCAATATTCTAACTTGAATTTAGAAACAAAACCCTTTGCATTTCATGAGAAAAAGAGAGACATCATTACACTGAAGTGCCACAGAGTAAAATTTGCAAAGGCAACAACCCTACAATTGAAGTTCATCACAATGAATGTTTTATTATTGTGTACTAGAGAAAACAAAGTCCTAGACATCCCAGCCATTTTATTTCACCACTGTCACTCAGCTCCAGCTTCCTTCATTGGCCAAATGGACTAAAAGCTGATAAAGAAAAAAAACCTCTTATATTCTACTTCATTGCTGATTTGTTCCAATCCATTTCATTACTGACAAAACTTGATGGCTGTTTGCTGTCACTGTGAAATACTTCGATGATGCTTATGAAAGCAATGCTTATGAAAGCAATGGCATGCTCATCAAGCATGGCATTGCTAGTTGGTCGAGGGAAGTGATTATCCTGCTCTACTCTGTGCTTATGCGGCCTCACCTCACGTGCTGTGTGCAGTTTTGGGCCCCACAGTACAAAAAGGATGTGAAACTATTGGAAAGTAGTGGAGAAGGGGTTCTAAGATGGTGAAGGGCCTAGAGGGAAAGACGTATGAGGAGTGGCTGAGGTCACTTTGCCTGTTCAGCCTAGAAAAGAGGAGGCTGAGGGGAGACCTCACTGCTGTCTACAGCTTCCTCATGAGGGGGAACGGAAGGGCAGGTGCTGATCTCTTCTCTAGTGACCAGCAGTAGGACCTGAGGGAATTGTGTGAAGCTATGACAGGGGTGGTTCATGCTAGATATCAGGAAAAGGTTCTTCACTGAGAGGGTTGTCACACACTGGAAAAACGTTCCCCAGGGACATAGTCATGGCACCAAGCCTGTCAGAGTTTAAGAAGCATTTGGACTGTCTGAATTTTTGGGTAGACCTGGCACCTGTGTGGTGCCAGGAGTTGGACTCGATGATCCTTGTGGGTCTCTTCCAACTTGGGATATTCTACGATTCTATGATTCTATTAATTGTCAGTTGTCCACATCTCTCCAAAGTGCTATCAGAAAGTTGAATTCATCTCAGCAGAGACCCCTGTTATATGGTCAAAACACTGATGAACACAAACTGTTTTCTGCCTGTACTATAAAACGCTGGTGGCATCTACAATGATATTAAAGGAACTCAAAAGATGTGATACTTCAGGTACAGAAAGCTTCCATAAAGCATAAAACTAAAGAAAAATTACAGATGTTGATCTCCATTTAGCTGTATTCCCCATTTTATTCTTCAAATTAACTCTTACCTCAATAAAATATATTAAAAACTTCATATTTTTGACAGATAAAACAGTCCACTTCTGTGTTTATGTGTGCCTGCCCCTAACCTCTACCCACATCTGCAGGAAGAAGGTTGATGCCATTGAACTTCCACTGCAAGAGGTCTGCCTACCACAGTGCAACAGAAAATGATCATTACAGTCATCCTGACACAATTATTTTCAGTAATACAACTGCTGTAGGTAGAGCCTGCACACTGTTTATGTGCATTCTGAAATGGCTTACAATAAAACAATTTTGGACTTCTACTTTATCAATTAGATTTACTCTAGTCTTCTGGAGGCTTAAATTATCTTGATAGGAACCATCACCTGGAGAGTGGGTTGAGTGAATGAACTAGCCTACCAGGGAGCCATGGCAGGCTGACAGCAATGCTGGGGAACACAGTACTGTGTTACCTCCATAGAAAACAAGCAGCACAACTCTGATTCATAATGTTGGCAGGAGGTACAATTCAGTGCTGGACCTGGTAAAGAGAGCATAGTTGGATGAACTCCATCTTCCCCAAGTTTAGATATTTAAAAGTTAAAAGTAAACATCCTCAGATAGCGATTCATCTAACCAGTCCTCAGTGCCTATATAGGATGAAATGCATTAGACACAATTGAAAGCAAAATTTTTAGGCCCTGCTGTCACATGAATGTGGCAAAATTTGTATGTTCTCCCCCAGAGAACCCAGAACGCAGCATTCTCCAAAGGAATCACTACCTTAACTAGGTTTACTTGTAATGCCTAGCTCTATGTAAGGGAGAAGCAATCTTAATTCACCTGACAAAAATGACACACTCCAAAGAGTATGATATTAATAAGACAGTGTGGATTAGGCTTAAAACCAAGATTTTTACTTTATGTAGGTCCTATATCTCTTGTAGGGATGGAAAAAGATCCCTCAAAGCATACACAGATTATGAAATTGTCAGTTCTATTCAAGATACATTATAGAAAAACAAACAAACAAACAAAAAAACAGCAACAACCAACCAACCAAAAAAAACCCCACAACTTTGATGAAAGATATTTTTTTAGAAGGGCTTCATTTAAATATGAAACAATTCTTTAAAAACTGCTAGTATTCATAGTATATATTTTTAATATAAAGAGTTTAGAAAACTGCATTTCTCTCTGACAAAGTTTAGTTTTTAAATATGAGTTCTTTCAAAAAGTGGACAGAGGTAATCCATTTGGCTGGATCCTATCAGTAAATATGAAAAAGACCAGCAAGTGACTTCATCGAGTTCACCATGATTTCTTTGTACTGCACAGACAACCTTATGTTGGCTCTGAACTGGAAAAGTCAACAGACACAACACCGCTAGTTCCTAAGTCAGGCTCCACACATGCAAGGAAGTAAAAACCATAATCCAGTGTATAGATGTGTTCATTCAGTTCTATCCAGTCCCCCCTACTGTATGACCAGTGGTGGAGTCTGTTCCAACTACTTAAGGTACAGTTGCTGATTAGCTTTAACTATGGCAAAGGAATAGGAGCTGCATCCACCTCCAAAACTCAAACTTCACCTCTGCTTCCTCTTAACCCAAACAGAATTTGGCACATCAGTACATCTATCTCATACCTTCAAAAGGAAAAGAATCCATAACTGAAATTTAATATTTGTTTCCAGCTATCATTGGCTCTGACTTCCATGGTCAGTCCCCCAGAAGAAAATTATCTACTTAATCAAAAACTAGCCAATTTATACGACCATATGGGCTTCATTAACACAACCTGAGCACCCTGCAAAATGGAAAGCACTCCTCTATGGATCTATGTAGTGCGTTTTAGGTGAATCCACAATTAATAATTCACCATGACTGAAAGTGAAAATGCTCCACAACTTAAGACATTTGACACCTTATAACTCAGTCAAATATAATGTATATTTCCCTGTCCGTATCTAATCATATCCTTATAAATGTCAACAAGAATAAAATTGTCCTGGTTTCAGTTAGGACAGTTATTTTTCCTTCTAATAGCTGGTAGGGTGCTATGTTTTGGACTAGGATGAGAAGAGTGCTGATAACATGCTGATGTTTTAATTGTTGCAGAGCAGTGCTTACACTAAGCCAAGGACTTTCCAGCTGTCCTGCCAGTGGGCAGGCTGGGTGTGCAGCAAGAGCTGGGAGGGGACAGACCCAGGACAGCTGACCCAAACTGGCCAAAGGGGTATTCCATACCATCTGACGTCATGCTGAACAATATATAGGGGTGGCTAGTCGGGGTTGGGGGGGTGTCTGCTTGGGGATAGGCTGGGCATCGGTCAGCGGGTGGTGAGCAATTGCATTGTGTGTTACTTGTTTCGTACACATTATTATTAGTAGTACTATTATTATTGTTATTATTATTATTATTTTCCTGTCTTAATAAACTGTCTTTATCTCAGCTCACAGGCTTCACTTTCCCGTTTCTCTTCCCCATCCCAGAGCTGCCAGCCGGGTTAAACCACAACAAAAATAAATGACAGGTTGTTAGGCTTAAATCACTGCAGAGGGATGCTAGCCAGACTGATTTCTGCTACCAAAGCATCCCTCTCCTCCAAGGAGAGAGGGGAGATAAGAATAGAGTAATACAAAAAAAGACTAGAATAAATAATCCATTGATCATTTCTTCTTCAATTTGAGTTGTTAAAGGCTGAAGGTATTTTTTTATATTCTACTTGAAATTTTGAGAAAAATAGTTTTATTCTGTTCAAAGAATAATAATTGTTTAGTCATTAACATTATCATATTTCTATGTTATCATCAGTCATTCCAGACAGCAGTGAAACCGTAATGGCACATCATATAAAAAAAAATAAAAATCAGAACTGCATATCTATCTATCTATATGCAACTTCTCATATGAGAAGTCCATGACTCATGATCCACAACTACACCTGAGACAAGACAGAAGATAATGTGTTGGTATCAGTAAGAGAAGGACTAAATTAATATCAATCAGATGAATTCAATAGAGCTTCACCTACAGTTAAATGGACTTGGTTATGGACTCTTTTAGTTTTTTCCTTTTAAAAAATATTTCCCTCAAGTACCCCCACTGGTTTTGGCCCTGTTGCCTAAAGAAATTGATGTATGTCCTTTCTCTCAAAGAGAGTAAAACAGACAGACAACATACAGTGACAGAGATCTTTCAGAGGAGCAAGTGAGTGGGCAAAACAGATACCATACCTGGTATAAGGTAGAGGGGTCGGGTGACTTGGAAACATGAAGAGACTACATTTGAAAAGAGGCACAAACTGAAAAGTTTCATACTGGTGTTGTGTCTGCTGCTGAGAAGTGCTGGCACAGCATCAGGACTTTCTCTAACCCTCCTAGGGGGTGGGCAAAAAAGTGAGAAAGAAACATCACCAGGGCAGCTGACCTAAACCAACCAAAGGGATATTCCATACCATATGATGTCACACTCAGCAATAAGAGGTGGAAAAAGGAAGAAGAGGGGAGGGGTGGGCTCTCATTGCGAAAACGTCTGTCCTCCTCCCGAACACCGGCTACGTGCGTTGAGGCCCTGCTTCAAGGACATGGTCAAGCATCGCTCATTTGTGGGAAGTAGAGAGTAATTTCTTTCCTCTGCACTTCCACATAGCCTTTACTTGTTTTGTTTTGTTATTCCCTTTCCCCCTTCCTCTTCCCCTTTCCCTTTTTTCCCTTTAGTTGAATTGTTTAATTAATAATAATATTTCCTTAATAATATATATATTTTTTAAATTAAATTATTCTTCTCTCAGCCCGTGAGTTGTTCTTTCCTTTACTTCTTCCCCTCCTCATCTGAGGAGGGGGAGTGAGAGAGTGGTTGTGGTGTTCAGCTGCTTAGCACGGTAAAACCACCACAACTTTTGAAGAGCCAACTTCGACCTCTTCCGGGAACTGCTTGGGAGTATCTCATGGGCTAGGTTGCTAGAAGGCAAGGGTGCTTGTGAGAGCTGGGCTACATTTAAGCAGCACTTCTTCCAAGTTCAGGATCGGTGCATCCCGAAGAGTAGGAAATCGGGGAAGGGGGGCAGGAAACCTGTGTGGATGAGCAAGGAGCTCATCGATAAGATCAAAAGGAAGAGGAAGGTCTATGATATGTGGAAAAAGGGCCTGTCCTCTTCAGAGGAGTATAGAGGTGTTGTCAGGGCCTGCAGGGACGTGACGAGGAAGGCTAAAGCCCACCTAGAGATGAGGCTTGCTAAAGA
Source organism: Heteronetta atricapilla (assembly GCA_011075105.1). Lineage (NCBI taxonomy): Eukaryota > Metazoa > Chordata > Aves > Anseriformes > Anatidae > Heteronetta > Heteronetta atricapilla. The sequence continues at coordinate 6,102 of JAACYQ010024648.1, forward strand.
GATAAAGGATAATAAGATTTTTTTTTTTTTAAGTATGTAAACTGTAAAAGGAAGACTAGGGATAATGTGGGTCCCTTGCTGAACGAGGGAGGTATCCTGGTAATAGGAGATGCCAAGAAGGTGGAGATGCTGAATGTTTTTTTGCTTCAGTCTTTGCCTCAAGGACTCTCCCCCGGGACTCTTCGACCCTGGCGGGAGGACAAAGGGTCTGGGAAATTGAGGGCTCCCCCCTGGTTGACGAGAGAGCGGTTTGGGAGCGTCTGAGTGGGCTCAATGCACACAAATTCATGGGTCCCGATGGGATGCATCCACGTGTGCTAAGGGAGCTGGCAGAAGTGATTGCCAAACTGCTCTCTATCATCTTAGACAGGTCATGGAGAACAGGTGAGGTGCTTGAAGACTGGAGGATAGCGAATGTCAATCCGGTCTTCAAGAAGGGGAAGAAGGAGGATCCAAGAAACTACAGGCCAGTCACTCTCACTTCTGTCCCTGGAAAGGTGTTGGAACAGCTTGTTCTGGATGCCATCTCCAAGCAATTGGAAGAGAAGAAGGTTATGAGGAGCAGTCAGCATGAATTCACCAAGGGGAAGTTGTGCTCAACCAACCTTGTTGCCTTCTAGGATGGCATCACCAGCTGAGTAGATGGGGGGAGAGCAGTGGATGTCATCTACCTTGACTTTAGCAAGGCTGTCAATACTGTCTCCCATGACATCCTGTTAGCAAAGCTGAGAAAGTGTGGGATAGATGAGTGGACAGCGAGGTGGGTTGAGAACTGGCTGACTGGCCGAGCTCAGAGGGTGGTGATCGGCGGTGCAGAGTCTGGCTGGAGGCCTGTGACTAGCAGTGTTCCCCAGGGGTTGGTGCTGGGTCTGGTCTTGTTCAACATCTTCATCGACAACCTTGATGAGGGAATAGTGTCTGCCCTCAGCAAGTACGCTGATGACACAAAGCTGGGAGGAGTGGCTGAGACGCCAGAAGGCTGTGCTGCCATTCAGCGAGACCTGGACTGGCTGTAGAGATGGGCAGGAAGAAACCTAATGAGGTTTAATAAGAGCAAGTATAGAGTCCTGCACCTGGGAGGGAACAACCGGATGTTTCAGTACAGGCTGGGGGATGACCTGCTGGAGAGGAGCTCTGTGGAGAAGGACCTGGGGGTCCTGGTGGATGACAGATTGACCATGAGCCAGCAGTGTGCCCTGGTGGCCAACAGGGCCAATGGGATCCTGGCATGCATTAAAAGGAGTGTGGCTAGCAGGTCAAGAGAGGTAATCCTCCCCCTCTACTCTGCCCTGGTCAGGCCTCACCTGGAGTACTGCGTCCAGTTCTGGGCTCCCTAGTACAAAAATGACAGGGATCTCCTGGAAAGAGTCCAGCAGAGGGCCACAGAGATGATATGGGACCTGTAGCATCTTCCCTATGAAGACAGGCTGAGAGACCTGGGTCTGAGAGACCTGGGTCTGTTCAGCCTGGAGAAGAGAAGACTGAGAGGGGATCTCATCAACGTGTATAAATACCTGAGGTGTGGGAGACAGAGGGATTTGGGCAACCTCTTCTCAGTGGTTTGTGGGGACAGGACAAGGGGTAATGGCCGCAAGGTAGAACACAGGAAGTTCTGCACCAACATGTGAAAGAACTTCTTCACGGTGAGGATGATGGAGCACTGGAACAGGCTGCCCAGGGAGGTTGTGGAGTCTCCCTCTCTGGAGATATTCAAGGCCTGTCTGGACATCTGCCTGGGCAACCTGCTCTAAGGAACCTGCTTTGGCAGGGGGATTGGACCCTATGATCTTTCGAGGTTCCTTCCAACCTCTTCAGTTCTGTGATTCTGTGATTTAAAGGCATAGTCAGCATGGGTTCATCAAGGGAAAGTCCTGACTTAGTAATTGGATCTCCTTCTATGATAAGGTTGGACAAATTGTCCACCTGTGAGATTAACAAGGTCTGTAGTTTCTTGGGTCTTCTCTCATGACCTTTTTGTAGATGGGTATAACGTTAGCTAGTTTCCAGTCAGCGGGGAACTCCCCAGACTCCCACAATTAAGCACATCGGTAAATTGTTGAGAGGGGTCCAGCTATAACATCTGCTAACTCCTTCAGCACTCTGAGGTGAATCTCATCAGGCCCTGTGGATTAATGAACACTGAGCTGATACAACTGTTCCCTTGCAATTTCAGAGACCACTGATGGAAAGTCAGATCTCTCCCAGTAATGGTCCTCTGAGGTTCTGGCAGCCCAAGATCTGTTGTTACTGTTAAATACTGAAGCAAAAAAGACATTAAATGCCTCCACCTTTTCCTCCTCCTTACTTGTTAGGTGACCACCTGCATCAAGTATCAGTCCAATGTTTTCCTTTGACCTCCTCTTGCTGCTGGCATACTCAAAAAAGACTTTTTTTGCTGTCTGACACCACAGTGGCCAGCATCAGATCATGTTGAGCTTTGGCTTTTCTTGTGTTCTCCCTGCAGAAGTGAACTGCAGCTCTGTACTCTCCCTGTGAAGCCAGACCTTGCTTCCAGAGGTCATATATTTTCTTTTTCTGTCCTAGTTCCAGGAGGAGTTTCCTGTTCAGCCAGGCTGGTCTTCTGACCTGCTTGCTTGACTTGCAGCACAGTGGGATTGCCTGCTCTTGGGCTTTTAAATGGTGGTTCTTGAAAAGTGACCAGTTCTCATGGACCCCCTTCATTACTCTATCATATTTGAAAAGCCATAGCAGTCAGGTGAAGTCCCTGGTGAGCGGAAAAAGGGAAACATCACTCCCATTCTTAAAAAAGGCAGAAATTAAGACCCTCGGGGGGGGGGGGGGGGGGGGGGGTGCCGGCATAGGGGTGGCTTCCGAGAGAAGAATCTAGATGCTGCCCCATGTTAGATAAGGGCCCCACTGCTGACCAGAGCCAAGCCAATAAGCAATGTTGGTTGTGCCTCTGTGAGAGCATATTTAAGAAAGGGAAAAAATAAACAAACAAACAAAAATCTTCTGCTAGACAGCAGCTGGGAGAGTGAGAGGAGTGAGAGCCTTGCAGGCACCAGGGTCAGTGAAGAAGGAGGGGGAGAGGTGCTCCAGGCACCAGAGCAGAAGTCCCCTGCAACCTGTGGTGAGGACCATGGTGAAGCAGGCTGTCCCCCTGCAGCCCATGGAGTACCTGGAGTGCTATAGGATGACTGCAACCCCCATTCCCCCATTCCCCTGTGCTGCTCAGGGGGAGGAGGTAGAAGAGGGTGGATGGGGGGGAAGGTGCTTTTGGTTTCTTTCCTTTGTTTCTCACTTCTCTAGCTTGTTAGTAAAAGGCAATAAATCTTACTGTCTCCCTATGCTGAGTCTGTTTTGCCCGTCACGATAATTGTTGAGCGATCTCCCTGTCCTTATCTCAACCCTTGAGCCCTTTGCATTGTATTTTCTCCCCCTTTCCCTTTGAGGACGGGGAGTGAGACAGTGGCCGTGGTGGAACTCGGTTGCCCACCTGAGTAAAACCACCACATGGACTGGTAATGTTCAATATCTTTATATACGACATAGTGGGATCGAGTGCACCCTCAGCAGGTTTACAGTTGACACCAAGCAGAGTGGTGCATTTGATACAAGAGACGGAGGGAATGTCATCCAAAGGGACCTGGACAAGCTAGAAAAGTGGGCCCATGTGAACCTAATGAGGTTCAACAAATCAAAGTGCAAGGTGCTGCACCTGGGTCAGGGCAATCCCAGACATGAATACAGATTGGGTGAAGAACTCATTGAGAGCAGCCCTGCAGAGAAGGACTTGGGGGTTCTAGTGGATGAAAAGCTGAGCTTGAGCGAGCAGTGCATGCTTGCATCCCAGGAGGCGAATTGGATCCTGGGCTGCATCAGCAGAGGCATAGCCAGAAGCTCGAGGTAAGTGACTGTCCCCCTCTCCTCTTCCCTTGTGAGGCCCCACTTGGAATACTGCGTCCAGGTTTGCACCCCCAGCACAAGAAGTATGTGGGCCTTTTAGTGCAGGTCTAAAGGAGGGCAATGAAGATGATGAGAGGGCTGCAGCACCTCTCCTATGAAGAAAGGCTGAGAGAGCTGGGGTTGTTCACCCTGGAGAAGAGAAGGCTCCAGGGAGAACTCATTGCGGCCTTTCAGTATTTAAAGGGGGGTTGTAAAAAAGATGGAGGGCAACTTTTTGCTCAGTCAGATAATGACAGGACAAGGGGGTATGGTTTTAAACTAAAAGAGGGGAGAGTTTGAGTAGATGTTTTGAGGAAATTCTTCACTTAGAGGGTGGTGAGGCACTGGAACACATTGCTCAGAGAAGTTTTGGATGTCCCATCCCTGGAGGTGCTGCTGTCTGATGTCATCATGGGACCTCTCTCATATGTTTTTCAGCAGTCTTGGGAATCTATAGAGGTCCCAGCTGACTGGAAGGTGGCAAATGTGGTCCCAGTTTTCAAGAAGGGCAAGAAATAATATCCTGGGAATTACAGGCCTGTCAGTCTCACTTCAGTGTCTGGTAAAATTATGGAGAAGAGTATTCTGGGAGTTACTGAAGAACACCTAAAAGATAATGCAGTCATTGTTCAGAGCCAACATGGGTTTACTAGGGGTAGGTCATTTTGTCCTGGTTTCGGAGTTAATTTTCCTCCTAGTAGCTGGTAGGGTGCTGTGACTGGGATTTAGGATGAGAATAATGTTGATATCAACGCTGATGTTTTAAATGTTGCAGAGCAGTGCTTACACTAAGACAAGGACTTTTCAGCTTCTCATGCTGTCCTGCCAATGGGCAGGCTGGGGGTGCAGCAGGAGCTGGGAGGGGACAGAACCAGGACAGTTGACCCAAACTGGCCAAAGGGATATTCCATACCATCTGACGTCATGCTGAACAATTGATATGGGGTGGCTAGTCGGGGTGGGGGGCCGTCTGCTTGGGGTTGGGCTGGGCATCAGTCAGTGGGTGGTGAGTGATTGCAGTGTGCATCACTTGTTTTGTACACATTATTATTAGTAGTGCTATTATCATTATTATTATTATTTTCCTTTTTTTTTTTCCTGTCCTAATAAACCGTCTTTACCACAGGCTTTCACTTCTTTTACCTGATTCTCTCCCCCATCCCAGAGAGGGAGGGGGGAGAGTGAGCGAACGGCTGTGTGGTGCTTAGCTGCCGGCCAGGTTAAACCACAACACGTCTAACCAACTTAATTTCCTTTTTACAAGGGCATGTAGTGGTAGGACAAGGGGAAATGGCTTTAAACTGAAAGAGAGTAGATTTAGATTAGATATTAGGAAGAAATTCTTCAATATGAGTGTGGTGAGACACTGGAACAGGTTACCCAGAGAAGCTGTGGATGCCCCATCCCTGGAAGTGTTCAAGGTCATGTTGGACAGGGCTTTGGGCAACTTGATCTAGTGAGAGATGTCCCTGCCCATGGCAGGGTGGTTGGACTAGATGTTCTTTAAAGGTCTCTTCGAACCCAAAGCATTCTATGATTGTGTGATTCTATGATTCTATAGCACCATACAATTCAGTGCCAGTTTTTGCCTTTTAAGTTATAGGAAAGCCTTTTTAAAAATCTCAGCTTTATCTGTATCCGTTCTTGAAGGTGTGAAATATGTCCATTTGATTCGTGTCGTGTATGAAACAATGCTAGGGCAGCATGATGAAATTTAACTTTCTATCTAAGAAAAACAGAGTGATTAGTGTACATAGTTCTT